>MU185411.1:82454-114000 GCA_016904865.1 Pissodes strobi | reverse complement strand
TGAAAATGTCTAGGTTAACATAATACTTAAAAGACACCAATAAAACCATATTGTGCAACTTTTAGATGTAGAATAACATAAACATAGTTTATGCATTGCCACACCCCCGGTGTGTTGCGCTGTTATTATGATCTATTGCAGAAGATGCAAAAGAGCTGTAGGTTAGAAACAGCAAGCCTACAAGTACTGGCAGCAAATTCAGACCACTGAAAATCGCAATTATTTTGCCGAAGCAAGAAACGAATGCAAAAGTGTGATTGACGAAACTAAGGACAAACACAATCAAAGGATCAGGAATAAACGTTTGCAATACCCCAGTGCCAGTGGCTCCAGGCATTTCTGGTCGGTAGCAAAGGCGGTAAGTAATAACTTTACAGAAATGTCTCTCATCACATTCATCACACTCTATCTTAAACGTCCCCCAAGGCAATGATTTCCCCACCATATCGACCATTAACACTATCATGGCAGAAGTTATTATCACCATAATATTCGTAAAATCCTCAAAAACTAGATACGCAAAAGGCATCAGGACCGGAAGGAATACCTGTCATAGTCGGCGTCGTAAAGAACTGCGCCAACGAATTATCACTAATTTTTTTCTCTGTCTTACCGAAAAGGGATTTGCCCATCTTCTTGAAAAGTCGCTCGAGTGCAACCTGTTCCAAAAAAAGGCAGGAAAACCACGCCCCCAAACTATCGCCAAATTGCTTTGCTTCCAATAATCTCCAAAGTCATGAAACGATTAATTAGCGATAACTAATACGGCTTTCGCAAAGAGAGATCGACAGGAGATATATCGGCTTATGTCACTCATATATGGAGTAGGGAAATTGAAAACTACGGAGAGTCTTGAACGATTGCGTTGGATGTTTCGAAGGCATTCGACAGAGTTTAGCATGCCGGATTGTTCAACAAACTGCAGTTCTTCGGACTGTCAGCCTCTCTCTGCAGCTGGCTTGCCAGTTTCTTTAAGAACCGACCTATGCACGGTGCAGTTGATAGACACATCTGAGACACATTCATCATTAAGGCGGGCGTGCCTCAGGGTGCAAAACTTCCACCAACTCTGTTTCTCCTCTATATGGCCTGCTGACCGAAACCAATGATCAAACAATAATGTTAACACTTTTGCAGATGACATGAATTTAGATCGGAACCTTTACGAGCGACTAAGACATATCATCACCGCAGACAGAAGCAGATTACAATAATTAATCAAAATCTCGAGAGGTTTCGAACTTGGATCGACAGAAATTTGGTCCAGTTCAATGCAGCAACCCTAGCGGCCACGTTTACCAAGAAAGCCGGGCCCCTCACATTATTATGGCAGGATCGACCATTTCTTCATCCTCGTCAATCGGACTACTGGGTGTCTAGGTTAACAGCAATATATCTTGGCATGACCACGTGGCTAACATCGCAAAATCAGCCTCGCAGATCGCAGAAACTTGGTGCTGTCGCGCCACAGAAAACTGTCTACACTGCAGTAGCTGCTCTTGCTCTACAAAGAACAAATGAGACAGTGCTTAGAACATTGCTCACATATTTGGGGTGCCGCACCAAAGCACACCCTAAAGCTGCTGGATTCCGTTCAGAAGAGAGCTCTGCGTCTCGTCGGCGATCCGGAGTTGACCTGAGATCTGAGTAGTCTGGAACACTGCAGACATGTGGCCGAGATATCTCTGTTTTGCAGATATTTTCACAGGAGATGTTCCTAGGATTTGGCCCGCCTCATCTCGCTTGACAGACGACCAGGGCGCATCCATTCGTTGTACACCTGGAAACATCTAGAACATCGCTTCACAAGGACTCCTTTGTCTGACACACTGCATCGCTGTGGAACTTACTTCCAGGGCAGCTGTTTCCCGCAAATTACACAAGCGTCTAGCAATAGGGGCAAATATTCGATGCGATACCGTGCATGCGCAATGGCGAAACAAGAATAATAGGTATTATTATGGCTTTGCATGGCCCTCCGCTCTCTTCGCTCACTACGGGGGCGCAATCAACAAGAACTAACCAAAACTAACCCAAACTAACCCAAAATTAAGATAAAAAGAGTAAATTAATAAAAAACAAACATAACCTTAAAAAAAGGTAAACAAAACATCTGTCGCGACCGACGGGAATCGAACCCGCAGCGCAGAAATGACAGGCAAACACTCTGACTACTACACCACCGAGGCGTTGAAGGAGTTTCGCTAGAACGTAAAGACATGGGTAATTCCGATATTTCGGCCATATTACGCATGCACGGTATCCCATCGAAAACACACATCGCTCGTCGAGGGCCATAGGATCTCCCTTTAGTGTGTATGTGTGTGTCATTACCATAAAAAAACTAATAATATTATACGGAACTCTTCTATGGCATGTTTACATTACTAAGACGGCAAGATTATTCATATTCAAGTAATGGCCTGCACCTCGACGTCTGTTTCCACAGAAATTAGGGTAGTAACCGATAGAATACCCACTTGACCAGGCTCTACGCTAAAGCAGAGGAAAATCCTACCCAAATGGACAAGGTAAGGTAATGAGAAAAGACACCATTCATGAGTGCAAAAACTTTGGAATCAAGGAATGAGTTACAGTTATTGCAATATAGCCGAAAATAAGAATGAGTGCACATAAAAGTATTTATAAATGTTCTAAAATACTTAGCCAGGATATTTTTTTGCTAAAATGGCCCGTACAGAATTAGGAAATAAAATAACTAATTTGTCAGATAAATATTTGGATGACACGAGTATAAAATAAATGTAGAGGAAGGTATTTCTCTACAACCGGAGTCGATAGCAAATATCTTCACTTCACTATCTTTGGTACTTCCGTTATTTATGCAGGGGAGAAAATACGTTTTTAAATATTGTAAATTGTAAGAACATTTCCTACGTTTTCAATGACCACTGGTATATTAAGTCTACTATAGGCCCTAAATTATTTTATCAATTATTTATTATTTTGAAAATTCGCTCGCTAGAGTAGTGACATCACATCCTGCCATGGGGTACCCAATGGCAAGTGGGGAGAGGTACCTCTGCATGCCACGGATGGCTCCGAAGGACCCTAACGTTTTAAAATTATGCTTAAATAATATACTGCAGTGATATACTAAGTGCGAAGAACGCCATTGAAATACAGCAGTATATGGTCACCGTTAGGGTTATGTCGGGTCATCTTGAGTTGTTGGTAAACAACACATAATCGCGAGTTGCGCAGTAAAATCGTGCCCTTACTGAGCGGCAAATACGATCAAAGGTGCCGCCAAGGACCACGTGGGGCAATTGCCCACCGGTCACAATAGCAACTGGGGCAATTGGCGCTTTGTCTTGCTTTATTCATGTTCAGGTGCGCCGACGATGACGATTTGGATTATAACTCAAGAGTAACACAAGTAGTCGACAGTGAAGTGCCATTTTTAGGTTGCCCATATAAAGTGCGGCCAGAGCAGCTGTAAAAACGATAACATCCTTTGTAGGTACCTTATTTTCACGTCTTTATTCCTGAATAAGAAATGGTGGAACTTTATGCGTTGGGTCCAGGAAAAGCTAATAATTTACCCATCTCAGCTCAAAAAGGATACTCTGGAGAATATGAATTTCTTTAAAAAATAACAAGACCGATACATATGATTAAGTATATGTTAACATCCTTTTCAGAGAATAATGCGAATTATCTTAAAATATTTTTCAAGATTAATATTTAGTGATGATTTTTCTCTGCCAAATATTCTATCTAATATCTTCTTTTCTTTCTTTACTAGTTTCTTCATAATTTTTGTGCACTTGCCTAATTTAGATAATAATATTAAGGTCCATAATAGTGACTGCTAATTGCGCCCGCAGCTCCTTAAATGCGCTTGGCATGCGATCAAATAAATACAACACTGTAGGGTAGAACGTGGTTAACTGAATCACTTTTCTTTAAGCATTTTTTAAAAACATTTCGATGAAGGCAATCGTTATATGCTCATGATTTTATCAAAAATACGACCTATTTCTTAAAATGCCGGTAGTGAACCAGATAACCTGACTAGACAGGTTAAGTGAACAAACTCACACTCAACTCAACCTTTTCTTACTATGGTTCGATTTGAAATCATTAGCTGCCAGTGAAGTGAAACTTAAATTAATGCTTAAATGTATGACACACTCTTTCTCAGGTGACAGAAGCCAACTGTTTTAGAATTCTTAATAAAGTTTGCCCTTCTGAGAATCCACTTGTCATCTGGGAATTAATAAACCTGTGACTGGTGGCGGGACGTTTAGGATACATAGCAAGCCGGAGCTTTCGATATAATCACTATAGCAGACCCGCCCGCCTGGCTCACAATATTTATATTGCGGCGACCTTTTCAAGATGAAAAATAGCTATTTTTGTTAAAAGACAAGTGTCAACCGGGGTCCGGAGTGGAAGCCGCCATAGAATCCCCTACAGAGCCGGAGATCTAAAAAATAAATAAGTGGACGTCATTTGCGACTTGGGTGGTAGTAAATTGCTTCGGCACAGTGCGCTCGTCCTGCTATCACAAATTTAACATTTCAAAAGAATGTGTTTAATGTTATAACACAAGAACAGGAATCGGTTAGAATTTATGTGGCGAATCACAATTTTTTTTGTGGAAGGGACAATGGTATATAGAGGGCTCAAACCCAAGTTAACCCAAACTTGTCAACAGTAGCGATATGTAGTTTATTAGTTACCGTCTTTTAGAAAACGTCTAAAATACAGATTACCAGTAATGTTAAATATTTCTATTATGTGGATTTAAAGCAAGCATTATTTTTCTGTTCGTTTGTAGGTTTTCATCGATGTTGCAATATTGCCAAATTTTTAAAATAAAATGTGCTGTTCAAAATTATGCCTTCGCCTTCTTTAGCCTACTGATATTATACTCCCGAATAAATGCATCTTCCTTTTTCTTCCATGTCGCTTCTCGGTTCGACAATCTGCATACATTTTCCCACATGGCGCTGGATGTAATCTCATTTCATTGTGATGAACCGCTGTAAATTCTTCGTTACTAAGCTAATACCAAGCATAGTTTCTTCCATTTTCCTCAAGGGTGAAGGTACCCATGTTACACCGCGGGGGATGCATGTGTCGTAGACTCTCTTTTTGATATTTTCTAAAGATCTAACCCAATCTGCAGTACCAGACCGCCCATACCATCATACCAACCCTGTTTGTCTGATGATTTCGACTGTTTGGTTATTGCTTCCCATCATGATATTTTGTCCGAAATAAACATACTCTTCTACTTGTTCGAGTATGTCGAATCTGACGCCCATCTTATAATAATACAATGACGGGGTCTCTTGGTTAAACTTAACGCTTCCCTCAATCTGCCACTGTATGATTTATGCGTAATGAGACGCCTTGCTTAGCGTGCAGGGGTGTCGTTCAGAGGGTCCGGAACTGATTTACGATGGGTGAGAAGAGATGAAAAAGAAAGCACCTTAGTTATAACAATAACAATATCTATTGGTCAAAGACTTAAGATAAAACTTTTAATAAAATCCTATTATACCAGATTACTAAGGCGCGCATGCTTTCTCGATTTGAGGTATGGTTTTTTAATTGTTTATAGGTCTTTGGTCACTGTCTTATAATTATGGTGTTTCTTAAGTTTTATGTTGAGTTTTATTTAAAAGCACTAGAATATTTCACTAAACTTTTTAACTATTTACTTAGATACTTATCTCTCTCAGAACTCTGACAAACTTATCATCGATTTGAGTTTTACTACTGCGGTTATGAGATCCCTAGACTCAGCAGCCGTGTGGCTAACCGGTACTAGGTTGAAGGAAGGAAGTATCTTCATTCTAGTTTCCATATCCATTACATAGAAAGTGATCGAACTTATTTATCGATAAAGACGGTCCTGTCTTTTATTACTTTACCTATAGTACTAATATTATAGTTTATATTAAAAATGTCTGTCTGTACACAATTTACCGATTTAGTTCCATGAAATATCGATTCTCTTATGTGCACGCACCTTCAATTTTTCTAATATGTAACAGTAATAAATAAAAGTATATTATACTTTACGTTAAAATAGCTTCTTTCATCTGGCTTGTCCCTCACTTCTTGGTGGCTACATTGCGTTCTCATGAAGCAGCAGCGAAAGTATCAATCTTTGCTTCGTGTTGCTTTGTTGCGTATCGATATGTCGGTTTTGTCCCATCTCTACTTGAGCGAGTATTCGCAGAGTAATTCTGCTGGTCGGACCAGGTCATAGTGCTGCATTTTCGTTCCTGTGATTGGTACCCCTGTCGACCTTGAACCGTCTGACCTCTGGTAAAAATGCTGCCGTTGCCGTGTTCGTCATTTCTTTCTACGGTAGCGTTTTATCATTATGGCACCGCCCGATTACTAAGGCGCGCATGTTTTCTCGATTTGAGGTATGGTTTTTAATTGTTCATAGGTCTTTGGTCACTGTCTTATAATTATAGTTTACTTAAGAGTTTTATGTTGAATTTTATTTAAGGTGAAAGAGCACTTGAATATTTCACTAAACTTTTTAACTATTTAACAGACTCTACTTAGAAACTTGTCTTTCTCAGAACTCTGACAAACTTACCATCGATTTGACTTTTACTACTGCGGTTATGAAACCCCTAGACTCAGTAGCCATGTGGCTAACCGGTACTAGGTTTGGGTCAGGAATAAAGGAGTAGAACCTGAAGGCAGCTATGTAGCTAACCTAGGAGCTGGTTTTAGGTGAGACAAAAGCCTGTCGAACTGAAGGCTCGGTAGCCTCGCGTATGTTTATAGTTTGCCTTTAATGTTTATATAACAATTTCCAAGTTCAAGTTCAAACTTAGGACATGGTGATATTTATTTAGTAGCTTATGCATTTTAGTAGATCACAATATCACATTGTCTACCGATGCCAGGTTTTTGAAATTGTGCGCTAAAGCTGGGATCGAGGGGTAAATCACTAACAAAATGTGTACACTGAAATTCCTCTTTTATGAAAAATTCCCCGAACTTCCCCAAAATTCTTTGAACTTCCTCGAAATACCCCTAAACTTTTCAAAATATCCTTGAAAAGTTGTTTGCATTTCCCCGAAATTCCCTGCAATTCCCCAAAGTTCTCTAGAAATTCCTGGCAAAATTATATTCTTTTTATGACGTCACAACAGCTATTCTCTATTAAAACGTGAATAATTATATCTGTGAATATTTTCTCTAACTGAACAATAGTTGGATAAAAGAGAATAACTACCTAGTGCAGTATACCGTTTTGTTAAATACTCTTATTTAAAATATGTATTAAGACAGAGAAACTCTCGGAAAAATTAATGAAAGACAAAAATGTTAATTAAACTTTTATTTATGTGAAATTAAAAACAAAACAAGCTTACATGTCAACAACACAGAATGTTCTTTGGCAAGAAATAAAACCTCGAATAAAACTAAACTAATATTAAATAGATGCCTTTGACTCTTTTTAGTTTAAATGCTAAAAATAAAAATAAAAAATGTATTCTTATACAAACTTAGGCGAAAATTTACCAAATATCTTAATAGGTTTAGGAAGTGAGTCAAAAATTGTCGTTGAAGATGCTAAACAATTAATTACGCATATCTATAATAGTAATGCTTATTAAAGAAAAAAATAACGCAAAATATTCTTAAATGAGATATAACCGAGGATATAACAAAGAAAGAAAAACTCATCACAATTTTTTTTGCAGAAGACATTCTTATGAATAATCTCCAACTTTAAGAAACCAAAAAAAAAATCGTAATAACTAAAAAGTCGGGCTTTTCTTTTAGGACACGCATCCTCGAGCACATCATATCATATACAGCCTAACAATAACATAACGCAAAATATTTTTTTACAAGATATAACATTTTTATAAACTGTTTCTTATATCGCTATATTTTCTACTAATATTTAAAAAATCAACCCGTTTTAACTGAAATGGATCGGAACCTCGGTCGGAACCCAAAAAAAATATACTTTTGCTCCACTTTAGCAATGTCCTCTTTCTCTGCCCATAAAAATTCATTATTTTCTCTCTTTAAGAAAATAAGCTTAAATTTATCTCTAACTTTTTCTAACACCTTTCCGATGAACCAATCTTTCATATAAAAAACTGCATAGTACCATTCACAGTCAATATACAGAGTCTTCACCTCTGCAACTATCGATGCTACTACTGATTCGTTCAAGGCTCGAGGATTTCTTATATATTTTCACTGTGTCCTCGACTGCATCTTTCTCTGTTTCTAACTGAAAATGTTTGTGTCCGTTGAGCCGTCGTAAATTATGTTATTATAATTATTATCCGTTTCATCCTCCGTGTCATTTACGGTATCGTCTCCAGAATTATAATTTTTTGATTTTTGCGAGAATTTTTGCTTCAACTTTTTTCTCGGATTTTGGTTTTTGTTTAGCTTATTTTCAACAGTTGTGCGCCGAGTTTTGCGCCCATTTGTTTTCTCTGAAATTATAAACTTTTTTAGTCTGTCGCTTTCCGTTGTTGTCACTAAGTAACCAACAATAACTTGATTTTTTTAATATAGCAGTTTTATTTTGCGGTAAATTGATTTTTATAAAAGGACTAAAATAACTTTCCCTGTCTAACACTCCCGTGTTAGACAGGGATGTGTTTTATCTGCTACTCTGTTTAACATGTACTCGGAGCATATATTTAACACAGCACTAGAGAATACGGACGCTGGAGTATTGATTAATGGACAGAGACTAAACAGTATACGTTACGCGGATGATACCGTTGTGTTCGCTGATTCTCTGCAGGGTCTCCAGGAATTAATGAATCGTGACGATGACGCTAGCTCTGAGTACGGATTATCTCTTAATGTCAAGAAAACTAAGTTCATGGTAATTAGTAAACATGACATACAGCCCAACTGGTAATTAATGCTAAGCAAATTGAAAGAGTTGCTAATTACAAATATTTAGGTACTACAATTAATGAGCAATGGGATCACTCTGTTGAGGTAAAGTGCCGCATAGAAAAAGCAAGAGCCACTTTTGTTAAAATGGGGAATTTATTTAAGAGCAGAGACCTTAATTTACACACCAAACTAAGACTGCTTAAATGTTATGTCTGTTCTGTGCTCCTGTATGGTGCCGAGTCTTGGACGTTGACAGAAGAGTCCACTAGGAAAATTGAAGCATTTTACATGTGGCTAAACAGAAGAATTCTTAGAATTCCCTGGGTTGATCACGTTTCCAATAAGTCAGTTCTGGAAATGCTTCAAAAAGATCCCGAAATAATAGACATAATTAAAACAAGAAAGTTAGAATATTTCGGACACATAATGAGAAACCAAAAAAGAAGGGTCTGCTTCAGTTGATACTCCAGGGAAAGGTTTGTGGCAGAAGAGGACCTGGAAGGCGTAGAATCTCCTGGTTGAACTTGATTTTCCCTGTCAACATGAGGACTGTTTAGAACAGCAGTCAGTAAGATTCAAATTGCCTTGCTTGTCGCCAACATCCGAAACGGATAGGCACATTCAGAAGAAGAAAAGGACTATATTCTGTTATTTTTATATTTTTGTGTGAAAAATCTTTTAAATTAGTAGCATCTTCTACATAATTACAGACTTGTTCAGGATCCAAAATAAAATCGTTATCGAAAATCTGTGTTTGCAAACTATTTTCAGGTTCTTCTTGGTGACTTCAAATTTCGGCATCCATTTCAAAATCTGTTAGTTTGTCTGAGTGGAGGTCTAAGTCGAGATCGATATCTAAGTTTCCAGAATTGCTTATATTCTTACTTTATTTAATATCTAATGAATAACAGTCTTCTTCTGTTATTTCCATTTCTAAATTTCCTGCATCATTTAATGCATCTTTTAAAGCAGCCTTTACTATTTTCTCTATGTCCACATTTTTGATAATGTCTTCATTAACAGCACAAACAATTGTTTTGCATTTTCTCTCTTTTTGTTTCTCTCGGAAATATATATCCGTTTTTTAAGCCGCCTATCGCACATGGCGCCGAGATCCGACAGCCGAAAATCGAAATATATTCATCACGACTAGAAACCAGTGTAAGCGGACCATTGACGAGAGCAAGGAGGGATATAACGAGCATATCAAGAACAAGCTTCTCAACTGTCCTAACGGATCAATATCCTTTTGGTCAGTTGTCAATGCTGTCAATTAGGGTTTCACAAAGACGTCAATCCCACCACTGACCAAAGATGATGGCTCAATAGCGGAAACGGCCAAAGAAAAAGCGAACATCCTTGCCGAAATATTTGCATCAAATTCTACCTATCATCATCAAGGTGAGTGGAGTGAATTCCTCAATGCCAGGTTTGGTATTTCGCCAACGGAAAGTAAAACGAATACTCAAAAGCCTAGACACTAAGAAAGCCACAGGACCGGATAGTGTTCCAGCAATGGTGCTTAAGAAATGTGCTGCTGAACTGACAGCTCCTCTATGCAGGCTAATTTCCCTATCATACAGAACTGCATGATTTCCTTCTGGCTGGAAATGCGCTCAAGTGCAACCACTCCCGAAGAAAGGTAAAAAAACGATTCCAAATAACTACCGTCCAATTGCTTTAGTTCTCATTATGTCCAAAGTTATGAAGAAACTGATCAACGAACAGCTCTTAATATATCTCCTGACTTACGTGACGTACGTGTGGACCAAAGCCATCGAGAGCTACAGTGAATCTCGTGCAGTGGCTCTCGACATATCCAAAGCATTTGATAGGGTGTGGCATGACAGATTGTTAAGCAATTAATTTTAGACCAATGCCGGAGTTCCTCAAGGGTGTATATTATCTTCCGCATTGTTCCTGCTCTATATCAACGATACCTTAGAGAGAACCGATACCCCAAGGAATTGGAAAATTGGGGAGACCAACATCACATTTAAGATATCTTGTAGTAGTCTTTGTGTGAGAGTGGTGACATCTTGTTTGTTTATTCTGCGGAATAACAAGTGGTCTATCAAAATAAATTTCGGCATTTTCATTTTCACTGGGCCTTCCCTTAGATCTGTTACAGTTTTTGTTTAATTTTGTTTTAGGAGTGCAATGGCTATACGCCTTCTGAAATTCAAATCATCCATGGCACCTTTATTGATTTGATGTAGTTGCCAAGCATTGTGAATAACCATATCAATGCACTAAGAAATAAGGCGAAAGTACCACTTTTTTCTTCCAATCGAAGTTCGATAAAGGCTCACTTAATTGCGACTACGGCTGGTGCCCTATATGAGGACGTTTGGGTGAGAGCAAAATTCGAGAATGTTAATTTTGCGATGGGGTATGTCTATTTTCCACCGAACTCTAACCAACAATGCTATATATCATTTTGCAAAACCTGTGAACTGTTGAGGAGTAGGTATGACAACTCGAAATTTATAATACTCGGCGATTTCAATCTACCTTCTATTGAATGGGAGTGGAAAGATGATACCCTAGTTCCAGTAAGGCTCACTTCATTATCTGCAGAAAACTTGCTTGATACAATGACCTTTCTGGAATTCGAGCAGGTTAACGCGGTGCGCAACTGCATGACCAGAATCCTCGATTTTATATTTACAGGGTCATGTCCTGGTGTCTCAGTTTCATCCAGTCATACTCCTTTGATCCATATTGATGCACTTGAAATTGCTCACGATATTCATTATGTTGCACCCCTCAAAAACAAAACCGAAGTAACAGTTTATCTGCTTTTCCAAGCAGATTACTGTGAATTAAATAAATATTTTTCTCAGGTCGATTGGTCTTTTTTGTCAACGGAAACTGACATTAATCAGATAGTTAAAATATTCTATGTATAAATCATTTCAGGGCATAGACATGTTTGTACCCCAAAAAACTATTAAACGACACTGGTATCCAAGATGGTTTGATAGGCCTTTACGAAAATTAATAGGAAAAAAGAATAAACTTTACAAGGTATTTAAAAGGTCTGGTCAGGATGTGGACTATCAAGCTTACTCAAATGTTCGTCGTGAGGTTAAGCACAGAACTGACATGTGCTATAAGTTATATGTCTCACGAACGGGACACCTGATTCCGGAAGGTGTTAAGCATTTTTGGAGCTTTGTGAATAATCTTAAGAAAGATTCTAATCTACCAAGTGTTGTGAGATATCAAAGCTAAGAATTAACAGATCCCAATCATATAGCTAATGTATTTGTCAGCCACTTTCAATCTAGCTACTCTGTTCACGACTACGCCGCCGTACCTATCAAAAAAAGCGGCCCTGATGAAATTCACCCAGTTTTATTAAAGAATTGCAATTTAACCTTGGCGGTACCATTGTGTACATGGTGGCTCGAATTCGTGTCTATGTATGGGGAACTCGAAAACCGTAAGAGATACAGTGTCGGTCAAATTAAGGCAAAATTGCGCATTTAGGTGCCTAACAATATGCCGTTTAGAAAGTTTCAAAATTCCGAGTATTTACGGAGATATCCGAAAAAAAACGAAATTTTGAAAAATTGTTTGTTTTTTTCCTGAGCTTATTTAAAAACGGATATCAAATCTAATTACACTTTTGCATTGCCACTTTTTCCGCTCTATCCAATGATGATATCCAGTTTGAAATCTGACTTTTCGTCTTCAAGGGATCATCATTCTTTTTTTAAATACGAACTTTAGTTTTTTTATCGTTTTTCAGATGGTATTGGCGTTATTAATATGAGTATGTGTTTTTATTTTTTTTTAATTTTTATTATTTTATTATTATTTTTATTTTATATATTTTGCTTTGGCGTGATTTAAAAAAATTTAAGGTAGGTAATTTTTCATATTCCATAAAATATTTTAATTTGTTTCTTGTATTAAGTGGAAAATTGGAGCCCGTATTAAAAATAAAAAATAGTAAAATTATGGCAGAATATGGCCATGAACTATTACTCAGTACTATTATTAGTTTATTTATAAGCAAAATTCCAATAGGTGTTTTTCCATCAAAGTACCTATAGTATCACGTAGTATGATTATAAAATGTTGATGTTCTCTATTAAATAAATTTTTTAATTGGTTAAAAGTTGAGAATATTTTATCTTTGCAGTAAGCAATTTGTTTGAGTAATAGTTCATGGCCATATTCTCGTAAGAAAAAATTTTACTATTTTTTATTTTTAATACGTTCCAATTTTCCACTTAATATAAAAAACAAAATAAAATATTTTTATAGAATATAAAAATTTCAAAAGTACCTACCATAAATTATTTAAAATTACGCCAAAGCAAAATATATAATTAAAAAATAATTAATAATAATTAAAAAAAAATAAAAATAAAAAAAAATAAACACATAATCATATTAATAACGCCAATACCATCTGAAAAAATATAAAAGAAATTAAAGTTCGTATTTAAAAAAAGAAAGTTGATGATGATCCCTTGAAGGCGAAACGTAGGATTTCAAACTGGATGTTATCGTTGGATAGAGCGGAAAAAGTGGCAATGCAAAAGTGCAATTCAATTTGAAATCTGTTTTTAAATAAGCCCAGGAAAAAAATAAAACGATTTTTCAAAATTTCGGTTTTTTCCGGATATATCCGGAAATACTCGGAATTTTAAAACTTTCTAAACGGCATAATGTTAGGCACCTAAATGCGCAATTTTGCCTTAATTTGATCGACACTGTATCTCTTACGGTTATTGAGTTCCCCATGCATAGACACGAATTCGAGCCACCCTGTACATTATTCCAGAGATCTTTTAGCAGCGGAGTTTTTCCAGATGTCTGGAAATATTCAAATTTGATTGCAATATTTAAAACTGGTGATAAAAGTGAGATTGAAAATTATCGTGGAATCTCTCTGCTCTCTATAATATCCAATGTATTTGAAGCAATCATAAATGATGAAATTTTTAATATATATAATCATTACATAATAGCTGAACAACATGGTTTTTATAGAGGCCGTTCAACATCAAGTAACTTGGCTGTATATCACAATTTTCTGGTCTCCTCAGTGTATACCAGCATTTAAGTGTTTGTCATCAACTGTTCTTAAGAAAGCTTTTTAATATTGGTGTCCGCGGCATATATCTGGAATGGATAAAATCATACTTAACTGTACGAAACCAACGTGTTACTGTATGTGGGATGTGGGGCAGTTTCCGATGAAGTGTTAGTAACATCGGGAGTAGGGGTTCGCGAGACCGAGACCTGGCAAGTCTCGGTCTTGGTCTCGAAGAAAAAATTTAGTCTCGGTCTCGGTCTCGGGTCTCGAAGCTCGAGACCGAGACCGAGACTACCTTGGTCTCGGTCTCGGTCTTGTCTCGGTTTGGTCTCGGTCTCGGTTTGAGCAAATAAAAAGTAATTAAATAATTTACTGTTTTATTTCGTTAATAACACAAACGTTACTTCGGAATGTTAAGTTAAATGAAACATCTAATAAGTGTCTTTTGTGTATCAGTTCTTGGTGTAGATGTGATATTAGGGATAAACTTCTTAAATAATTTTACATTTTTTGTTTGCAACAATTGTTTGGATAATAATAGTTAACTTAAATAGGTACCTAATAATATTTTAATATATTTCATGTTAGTTTCTAAATTGCTGTTTTGGTATAAAAATGCTTACCTCTAATGTAGGTAGGTATACAAGTCATAGGGATTTTTAAGTATGTACACATAAAAACTAGGTACCGATTTATGTCAATTTTATTGTCAAAGTCAACGCTTTTTCTTCTTATTTTTTTACATTTCTTATCAGTCGTAGCGTAGCCATACAAAGTGATGTCATTTTCAAACATTCTGTATTATATGGAAACATTTATTTTGAAAACTCTTAAAATTTAACGGTATACAGGGTGTGTAGTGGACGAAACATCAACCATGTATTTATCGGTCAAAAATAACTAAAATTTTTCATATAAATATATATCGGGAAGGGAGCTAGAGCCTCTTAAAAATGGGCCCCTGAATATGGTTTTCTTAAATTATTTCCGAAACGGTGTAAAATAGAGTTTTAAAAATTTGGGATTCTACTAACTTTAATATTCTGAATTTAAAAATGGAATTAAAAATAAAAAATATTAGTCAGGTGCGAACATTTTATAATATAATTATAATCTAAAAATTAACTTTTTTTGGGCTAACTTTTTATTTATTTTTTCTTCCAATTTTGAAAATTTGAATCTTTTTTTCGCAAAAAAGTGGCTCTTAGTTTGCTTCGCTAGGAAAATAGCCCACAAAATAGTTGACGTTAATTTTTTATATTCACTCCCAAAATGTTAAGCACCTGACCTGACTAAAATTTTCTATTTCTTATTCCATTTCCGAATTCTAAATATTAAACTTAGTGTACTTAGGGAAATTCCAAAATTTTAAAACTCTATTTTACACAATTTTGGAAATAATTAGAAAAAAAAAACATCTTTAGGGACCTACCTTTAAGAGGCCCTAGCTCCCAAAGAGGGAGTTTCCCGATATATGTTTATAGAAAAAATTTAAGGTATTTTTGACCAATAACTACAGGGCTAATGCTTCGTCCACTAATTTTGTGACACTCTGTATAGGTATACAGTATATCTGGTATAGTGGATATGGTCAAAGGTGGCCATTCATCTTTAAATATACTAATCTAACACGGTTGTACCAGAAGCAGATATCCAGTTGTTTTAATGAATACGCGATGTTTTATTACCTTGTAGATATTACGAAAAATGTGAAAACAGCTGTTTATTGCTTGGAAATGGGTCAAAATAAGTTATCTACATAATAACATAATTATGTACATAACAGTATAACCTTTCTTCTAGAATCTTAAAAAGAAACAGCCCAATTTAAAATAAACAAGCGTTATGCCCGGATTTGCACGATTTTTCAATTTTTTGGTTGATTGGACCCTGTTGGCATACATTGCCAATAACATACATAAAAATTTCATTTTTTCAGAAAAATAAGTTTTGAAAATTCAACAAATAAAAATATTTTTCGAGACCGAGACCGAGAGTCTCGTTACCTTAGTCTCGGTCTTGGTCTCGGTCTCGATAGGTAAGTCTCGGTCTCGCGAACCCCTAATCGGGAGTTCCTCAAGGTTCGCATATTGGTCCTATCTTGTTTGTACTTTTTATAAACGATGTTGTGCGTTGCTTTCAGAATTCCTACTGTCTTCTATATGCAGACGACTTAAAATTGTATTCTGTTGTCGTCCCTGGTGAGAAACATTTACAATTGGACATCGACAATTTCGTGCGCAGGTGTAGTAATAATTATTTAAAGATTAATGTAAGCAAATGTAAGGTTTTACGATTTTTTAAGTATAATGATCCACAGAATGCATTGTATTTTATTAACAATTTAAGCTTAGAACTTGTTACATATTTTAACGACCTTGGTGTAATTTTTGATATCTAATCTGTCATTTATTTTACTCATAGATAACATCATTCTTAAAGGCTTTCGGTTATTGGATTTTATAAAGCGAAATACAAGGCATATTTATGGCACCAAAGCTCTGATAGCCCTGTACAACTGTTTGGTCCGCAGTATTTTGGAATACTGTTCTGTAATATGGAACCCTCATTACCAATTTCATATTAAAAGACTGGAAAGGGTGCAAAACAAATTCGCAAAATACCTGCTCTTTAAATTTAATTTTCCATACCAAGACTTTTCCTATGAAACTAGGCTATTGTGTGGTCTGCAAACTTTAGAATTCCACAGGAAGACGGCATCGGACAAATTATGGTTGTAATGCGTTTGTCAATAGACTAGTGAATAATTACAATATATGTTTTTCGCATTATGATATTTTTGTGGTTAGTCCGCCTGCATTAAAGAGACAATTAATGTTTTAAGAATGTGTTCAAATAGCTTTTATCGACCTATGATTTGTGTTTTAATGTACCATTTAGAATTGTATGATTCTGTAGTGTAGTGTGTGTATAAATAAATAAATAAAAATAAATGATGAGAATCACATCGATCTACGCCGCCCATATTGGCATTATAATTTTTTACCACATATAGTCGTCAATATCACAAAGTGACGTAACTCGAAAAAATAGAAAATTGAGATAAGTCACATATATAATGTAAAAAGGTATGCTCTACAATTTCACGAAATGGCGTATCTCAATTCATTATATTTATTATGATAGCACGGCGTATCTGATAATTGTCCAAAACAGAATTTCACGAAGAGACGTAACTTGAGTTAAGTCATTTTGTTAAATTTGTTTTACGAACTTTGTTAAATTTGTAAGCGGCGTATTTCATATTAACCTGCCGGGCAATCTTACGAGGCAGCGCAGCGCGATTTCATGTTGTACCAAAAGAAACTACGTACAAGACTTCCAAGAAAGAACATTCGAGAAGACAACGTACCAACCAATACTTTTTGTCAGTGGAACATACTCGTCACTTTAGTATGTAAGACATTTTTTTTAAATACGTTTGGTGTTTCTGAGCGTTTTATGAGGACTGCCTATAGAGAAAGTAAATGAGAGCGGTTTGTTGGAAGAAGAAAAAAGGGGTGGTCGCCAATCAGCTGCTATTATTAATAGAGACCAAAATCTATGGGACGCCATTCTCAATCACATTTAAAGATTTCCTAAGGTAGAGTCACACTACTGTAGGTCCAACTCTACGAAGGAATATCTTCAACCCGGGTTAACAGTATCTAAAAATGTATGAGCGAATTAGATCCAAATGCCGAAAAACCTTGTATTGACTTATACAGAAAAGAATTTAGAACATTAAGTTTAGCGTTTCACAAGGCAAAAAAAGATCAGTGTTCTTTGTGTCTCAGTTACAGAGCAGGAGAAGATGCCAAGAAAGCACAGTTAAAAGCTCGTTTCGAGAAGCCTGATGCAGAAAAAGGCAAAGTAAGAGAAGTTAAACAAAATGTCAAAACAGAGGCTTTAAACAATAGTAAAATTGTATGTGCTAGTTTTGACTTCCAACAAGTTACAAAGCAACCGAGGTACTTCTGAGATAACTTCTTGTATTTATAAAGCTATAAGTGCCTACGACACTAAGAATACCGTTAAAACGGTTGCCCTCTTTTCAGATGGTTGCGGTGGTCAAAACCGCAATTCGATCATTGCAGCCATGTTGCTTTATACTGTAGCAAACACAAAAAATATTGAGGAAATCTCATTGCGATTTTTTGAATCATTCCATGGGCAAAACGAGGGAAATTTCGCACATAGTCTTATTTCTACAGTCTTGACAACGGCCTGCGATATTTTTGTTCCTTCACAGCTATATCCCATTGTACGGCTTGCCCGAAGAAAACTACCGTACTTTGTCGAACGTCTTGAATATCATGCCTTTTCAGATTTTGAGAAACTATCTAACGATCTCAGAATACTATCAGTTAGAACATCCGACTCTGGACATCCCATTAATTGGAAAGACATTATGGAGTTAAAGGTAAAGAAATCCGAACCATCAAAAATATTCAAAAATATATTTTAAGAATAGCCACCTTCAACGGGAATGTGATTCTTTAACGATTCTTAAACGACAAAAAGTTGGTTTATCTGAAGTTAATCTAGGGGTTTTAAATTTAGAAGTTCAAAAAGTCAGGAGTGATAAGTACAAGACTTAAAATCATTATGTGAAGGGTTCTTACCAGTAGTGAGGATTCACGAATACCAAAATATTTATTTAATTCTGCCACGTCATGATGTGTAGCTTAATTTTTTACTTGTTAACTTTTATGTGTTATTTTGAATGTATTTAAGTAAGTTAGAATTGTACCTTTTATGAAAACTTAATAGTTTAAAGATATTTTACGTTTGGTTCAATATGTGTGTATATTTGTTCATGTGCATTTTTTTCGCCAATTTTCGTAATAAAATGCCATTTTCAGCAAGTTGTAGATGTTTTAGAGATTATTTATGGTGTAACCATTTTTGCTATCACCACACAATGATTCTTCAATTTTCAAATGATCTATGAACATGCAGTTCACATGTGCATCTCTTACCAAACCAAAAATTCGAATTGAGGCTGCTACTGTTATTGATCACGGTTCAATTAAACTTTATAAAAAACTTTAACGCTCTCCTGTAAAGTTGTGAAAATCGAGTTACGTCACTTCGTGATATTGACGACGAATATATATGGCTACTCAATTTGACGTCACGTTGTGATTATACCTTCACATTATGAATGAGTTTGGCAAACGGATTGTTCATTATTCTATTGCCTCGAATTGTTTCACTGAATATTTTTATTTAATAATAAAATCAGAGTCCCCAGAGTTAAAAAAAACAAAATAGAATCTGAGTATGAAAGAACAGCACGGCTTCAACTCCTAGTTCTATATGTAAAGTTTCAATATGAGTAGCAGCGCCCTGATTAGGTTTAAACCAGTTAGCGTATCTCCATCCGGTAGATCCTACTCACATACCTACCCATACCTAATCGCCGTTGCCTTTAGGTACTGTTTACAGCTATGTCTGCCGTAATAAAGCACCATATACTATACAGGGTGTCCGGCAAGTTTGGGGCAAACTTTCGGTAGCTTATAGGGGATGTCAAAATAAGTCTATAGTGTTTCATATAACTTTTTTCCCTACAGCTCCTCAGTCCTCCTAACAGAGATACAGGGTCGCAAAGGTATACTCGACAATTTACATTCTTGATTTTAACTTTTAAACCACTCTGTATAATTAAATAAAATTTTGGTATTTTCTTAAGGGGATTATTATCCTTACATCGACATTACAATGTGCTCTTTAACGTTTTAAGGAAGTCAGAACCGGGCTGGCTCTCACACAAAACGGGCGAAATTTTTGACAAATTGCGACGAAAATATGATTTTCAGATACTCCCAAGATTTTACTAAAAAAGGTACTCTTCATTTGTTTCGATTAAATCAACCGTTTTCGAGAAAATTTGTTCAATAAGCGATCGTTGTAAAAAAAAGGTCAATGATCTGATAAATAAATTATTTATTTCAAATATCATTAATTAGTGAAAAAACCTAAATTATGATATTAAATTAACATAAGGAAAATAAAATTGACAACTACTAACCGAGAAGCCTATAAGTTCTAATCAAGTACGAATTTTAAAAATTATTTGAAGTCATTTTTTCTTTACAAATTTTCTGTAATTCATTGGAGGAAAGGAGAATTTATTCTGAAACATTCAGCTTGAGATTTACCCGATCGAAAAACATTTAAAAAATTGAGGGACAGGCGAAAATTAGTTTCAAATTTTTGCAGTAATAAAATAAAAAAATGCTTTGCATAAGAAGTAGTAGGTTCTGTTTGGTAACAGTTGAGAGTAAGATGTTACTTAAGCAGATGTTCAATATGCCCTCCTTAAACTTGAATACACTTTCTTATTCTATGCAGGTCTTCTCGTTGTACTGCAAACAACGTACCAGGATTGTTTGGAATTTGTCCACAATACTGCCTAATCCTTAGAACCAAATCTTCTCTGGTATTAACTAGCGTTGAATAAACTAATTCCTTTAAACAACCCCAGAAAAAGAAGTCCAATGGATTGAGATCTGGGGGATCTAGCTGGCCACGGAAAAGGTCCCCCACGACCAATCCATTGTTTGCCAAAAATAGCAGTCAGTGGTGCACCATCGTGCATAAGCCACATCGATCATGCTCTAATGTGAAGAGGTACATCTTCCAGTAGCTCGTTCAAATATTGCTGCAAGAATTTCAAGTAGCGTGCACCATTTAATCTATCGTCTAAAAAAATGGACCAATAAAATGGCTTCCAATTATACCAGCCCATACATTGACCATAAACCTTTGCTGATATTTTGTTTGAATAATCGCATGGGGATTCTCTTCTCTCCATCTCGGGTAAAACCTGCTTCATCCGAAAACAAAATTATGCCCGAAAAGTTGTTATCTTCCCTATGTCGCTGCAAAAACCAGTTGGCATAGTCGAGTCTTGCTGGGTAATCTTCTGGCGACATAGCATGTACCTTTTGAATGTGGTACGGATGAAGCAGTTGTTCTTTAAGGAACCACCCATTTTGTTACGCCGGTTTATGTTGCTAATTTGCGAATACTGTTAGACGGATTCTCCTCAATTTGTTCCAAAATACGCTCCTCCACTTCGGGAATTCTTGCGTTTCCTTGGGCACCCTCTCCACCAGGCCAGGGTAAAAGGCTCCCTAAATAAATAATATTCATTTCAATAATCAATTTAATAATGTGCACCCTCTCCACCACGCCAGGGTAAAAGGATCCCTAAATAAATGATATTCATTTCAATAATCAATTTAATAATTTATTTTTTTTTTATTTTACCTATTTCTCTTAACCGACGATCAATTCTTTCAATTGGGTAAAACTCGATTGGAAATCTTTCAGAATAAAATCTCCTTGCCTGCAATGAATTACACAAAGCCTCTCCATAAACCAAATGCATGCCAGTGTATTCTGCGAGAGACTATTCTGCCTTAATTAAATTATTTTTTCTACTACCATGCCTAAAGTACTCACTTTACGCACTCTCCAAGATTCGTAAAATAGGCCTTTTTAATGTGAAGTGCGTAAAGTAAGTTAAGTAGTTAGTTAGTTAGTAGTTAAGTATTTTAATATTATTTTTGTTTTTTCATATACTTTTTTGGTAGTAGAAAATTTTTTTTATGCTACTCATGCCTAAAGTACCCTTTTTTTATTCAATCCCAGTCATAAAAAAGGGTCACTTTACACACTTGTTGCATAAATAACTATTTTGTACGACTAATAAGATTTTTTGACAAAACTTGTCAACCTTGTTTTGTCAGTGAAACAACCTGCTTACTAACCTGGAGTTTGTCTAATTCCACCATAATAATGATTAAAGAATACTGAAATTAGAAACTAATAAAAGTTAAATTTTCTCGAAAACGGTTGATTTAATCGAAAAAAATGAAGAGCACCGTTTTTTTAGTAAAATCTTGGGAGTATTTGAGAATCATATTTTCGTCGCAATTGAATGACACCTGTCAAAAATTTCGCCCGTTTTTGTGAGAGTCCGTTTCTGACTTCCTTAAAACGTTAAAAAGCACATTGTAATGTCGATTTAAGGATAATAATCCCCTTAAGAAAATTCCAAAATTTTATTCAATTATACAGAGTGGTTTAAAAGTTAAAAGCAAGAATGTGAATTGTTGGGTATACCTTTGCGACCCTGTATCTCCGTTAGGAGGAGCTGTGGGGAAAAAAGTTACATGAAACACTAGACTTATTTTGACATCCCCTATAAGCTCTCGAGAGTCGGACACCCTGTAGAGCCCCATCAATGCCGGGAAATTTTTCTAAGGGAGCATTTTCTAAAACTCTTGATTCCGATACTTTTAAATAATTGTTGTTTGCAAAATGTAAGTTACTCATGATAAACTGAAATCATAAGTTACTCATGATAAACTGAAATCATTTTGTTGAGATAAGATATGCCACCTAGAAGGACACGTGCTCAGTAAAAGCAACCCTAAAAATGCTCTTATTTTCTTAGCAGCACTATCTCTCCCTATCTTTTTCTGGTTTGTATACCTAAAAAAATTAGAAAAACCAAGATTTAAACCAGATTCCAAAAATATGCTTATATCTGTTTTGCAATTGCTTTCATTCATGATAATTTGTCTAATCAAGTCGTCGTCAAAAAAGGCATGAAATAATTTAAGGGGATGATTTTTTACGTTGAATTCGAAAGCATGTAATGGCAATTCATCATCAGATCCAATAATTTCAAAGCCCTTTTGTAACCATTTGACGTTATTTTTTTGGCGTTGGATCTGGTTTTCCCTAGGTAGGTTTCTGCTGATTGCCTGGTAAATTTTCTATTTCTAAATTCATTTTATTGCCCGAGTTCTCATCTGTTATATTGCCACACGCATTTTTAGGAGAAAACGTCAATATTCCAGTATTGGAAAAGTCTTCATCATGCGCTATAGTTAAAGCTTCTTTTAGCGTAAGGTTCCTTAAATATGTAACATCTACATTTATTTCCAAATATAGATAAGGTCTTTTAATTCATCAATCTCCATACAGGACGACAGACATATCTGGGTTAATATAAAAATATGGTAAAAAGTCAAATAATTCCTATAGGTAATTCGTAATAGAACCCTAATAATATATTTTAACTGTTCAAAATAAATTGCCTTATTTCCAATGAGTCAAAAGTTAAATATCTTAAATGGTTTGTAGTGATTAAAAATCAATGATGAAGATAGTCCTAAGTCGGCGCCTTTCAATAAATTAAGCGGTAGGTTTTGAAGTCAGTTTTATGGCTACCATTTGGCATTTAAGATTATAATATGTATGTCATAATTCTTTACGGTGAATTTTCTCTTTGAGATGCCGATAGGCAGGCACTTACTTGGGCTGAAAAATACATACTCTTCAGACGCATCTTGTTCTTCAGAAAGGGATAAAAATGTATGCTGTATTTGGAATTAACGAGCGGTGATTGCTCAACGGATGTTTGAAACAATATAGGTTTTATTTAAAATATTCTCTAAAAATATCGTTGCGTTTGCCTGTTACGTTAACCTATGAGTAGTAACTATATTACAAAGCTCTCTTCAATCATTTTCATTGAAATGAGGTGGGGTCTTGGGAGTTAATAAAACGGCACAACAAAGGATTCGAAGATAGACAATGAAATGAAATGAAATGAACTGAAATGAAATGAATTTATTAATGTTAGTAAAATTGTAAATTTCTTACACAAGTCAAAAATAAAATATACATCACAACACATAGTTAACATAGAACATTTTGGTGGCAGGATTCATTGATACCTATTTACACCTCCTCCTAAAAAATTATTGACTTATTTAAAAATTCTTGTACATCATAAAAATCTTGACTCCATAAATATTTTTCTACGGTTACTATAAACGTTTTTTCATTTAAATCATTAATATGTTTAGGAAGTTTATTGAACATATTTGATCCAAGACTGGTGCCAATACATGACCTTCTCAGTCTTACATAGTTTGTGTTGATGTTACATCTATTTCTCGTATCATAACTGTGTTGGTTATCATGAAAAGTGTAGCTACCTAAGTTTCTCTTCACATAAGTGAGACAAGCCAATAAATACAGAGACGGCAATGTTAGAATATTTAAGTTTACAAATGCATCCCTAACACCTTCTCTGTAATGAAGACCTTTTACTACCCAAACTGCACGCAACTTAAAGATCCGACTTGCCTGTGGCGCATGTCCTCAGACAGTCAGTGTAGGTATAGTTGCAGTGATTGGAAAAGAGAGTGATAGGCCATGTCGCTTCCAACGGTTTTTTTTTGAGATTTTTTAGAAGAAAAATTGAGGTTGATAGTTTACTTGATAACTTATCTATGTGCTCATTGAAGATAAGGGTCCTGTCCAAATATACCCCCAGAAGCCTAACACTCTCACTTCCACTATCCTAGCTAGGTGTCGCTCCTCTTGGACCAAATATATTTTTTTCTGTTTTGCTTATGTTAAGGGACAATCTGTTACCCATGAACCAATGTCCCACAACAAGGCGGGCTTCTCAGTGTGCTTTGTCATTGCTGTGGTGTCATTAGCAAAGACAGTAAGTTTATTACTTGTGGCTGCTTCCAGGTCATTTATGTAGATTAAAAACAACAGGGGTCCCATGATGGATCCCTGCGGTACACCATGTCTGACATCCAGCACACCCGTGAAACCCCTGCAGCAAAAGTTTGCTGAGTGCGTCCTGTCAAGTAGCTCTCCATCAGCCCAAGGCTCCGTGCATTTAGTCCATAATATTTCAGCTTTACAAGCAATATCTCATGGGATATGCAGTCGAAGACCTTGGAGAGGTCACACAGGATTGCTCCTATGTACTGACCCTCCTCAAAGCCCTCGACAACATACTCCAATAGTGATGTACAGCATCAGTTGTTGACCTGCCAGATCTGAACCCAAACTTGGATTCAATAAACAAACCGTTTTCCTCAAAATAAGTGCAAAGTTGCGTTTTTAGTAATTACTCAAAAATTTTTGATAGCACAGGGACCAGGGCTATGGGTCGATAATTACTAACATCAGTACAGTCACCTTTCTTGAATATAGGAACTACCTTAAATTTCTTAAAACTGTCAGGGAAACAGCCCTCTCTGATACACGTGTTTATCAAATGAGTGAGTGATACAATCAACGTTTCCTTCAATTTTTTTAATAACAGAACATTAAACCCATATATGTCTCTGCTTTGTTTCGTTTTTAGTTTATTTATTGTGTCTTAGACCTCTATGTACGAAACTTCTCTGAAGGAGAAGGCATCAGCTTGAGCTGCTTTATTAAAAACATGCAGAAACTGTTCGGGTTCAATGGCAGTTTGTGGCAGACTGTTTAGCACTGTGGAAGCGTCATTTGCAAAAAAATGATTGAAGTCATCCGACGAAATATGGCCCGGTGCTGTCTCTTTCTTCGATCTTCCCCTATAATCATTTACTATCTGCCAGGCTGCCTTTACCTTATTTTTAGCGTTGTTCAAGAAATCAGAGTTGCCCTTAAGTTTTGCGTCGTTGACAGCTTTACGTATTGCTATCTATACTGATTGCGAAGAACTGCCAATTCAGGCACCCTTGCTGAATTGTAGAGATCATTTAAAAATCCTAAGCGCTCTCTCATATCATTAAAAAAAGGATTGTACCACCTGACATTTTTGTTTTTTCAATCATTTATACTTTTAACAGGGAAACAGTTGTTAAAATTTGCTATAAGTAAGTTCATTAGAGAGTTGCCCTTATCATTTTGCATAAATAAATAAATAAATAAATAAATAATATGTTTATTTCTTCAATTTACACATGCACAGAATTAGCTTAAGTACAAATAATTGAAGAATACGTCATGATTAAAATAAAAATACAGTGCTAAAATCAGTTAGGTACATATAAGAAAAAGAGCCTATTAAAATATCAAAAGTCAACAAACTAAAAACAGAGACAAACATTATATACACTAAACTATGATTTTACTTACAGCAAAGACATAAAGTGCTAAAAATTTGTAAAAAATTCACTTATGCTATATAACACACCTTAGTTATTAATCTATCTTTTAGTCTTTTCCGAAATATTGACACTGTAGGAGCTGACTTAATACAGTCATCTAAGTGATTAAAAAATTTAAAACCATTGTAATAAAAACATTATTGAAAAGCTGTAGTACGATGAGGTGGAGGTAATAAATTATTATTTCCCCTTGTATTGTAGCCATGATTAACCTGAATGCTATCAAATATTTGACGGTTTGTATACACATAAACACAGACTTCCAGGATGTAAACAGAAAAAAACGGTCAATATCCTGTTTGTCCGAAAGGGTGTTCTACATGATTCTCTTCTGCTTAGATTGAATAAAACTCTCACAGCATACTTCTGTAGCAGAAAAACCCTTTGAATTTGTGAACAGTTCCCCCAGCAAAGTATCCCATATTTAAGATGACTGTGAAAGTTGGCATAATAAAGAGTCAATAAAGTAGTATTTCCACATTGTTCCGATAAAGTTCTGAGTGCATAGCATGATGACCTAAGTTTAGAGCATAAATAATCCACTTGTTCACCCCATTGAAGTTTGTGATCGATCATAATGTCTAGCATTTTAGTGCTTTTAGTACTTAGGATTGGTTGTTGAGAATCCTCAAGTAAGTTAAATGTCATTGTTGGCTGCTGTCGAGATAAAGTAAAGTTAAGAAGCGTTGTTTTATCTGTGTTTAATTTTAAAAAGTTGTTCTTTGACCAGATAGTTACTTTGTTTAGGATTTCTTCACACTTAACCCTTAGGCTCTCAAATCTGTTTGATGTAATCAGAATATTAGTATCATCTGCATAACAAAGTACTTCTACATTTTCTTCGGCAATAAATGAAATGAGATCATTGGCATAAATATTAAAAAATAAAGGACCCAGAATTGAGCCTTGTGGAACACCCTGAGAAATAATTCTTGTTTTACTATTTACCCCATTCAAACTCATAAAGTGTCGACGATTTGTGAGATAGGATTTTAAGAGTTGGTAAGGAATACCTCTTATTCCATATCTATCCAATTTGTGCAGGAGAATTTTATGATTTACGGTGTCGAAAGCTTTGGAGAAGTCAATAAAAAGGCCACAAGCATATGCACCTTTATCTAAAGAATTCATAGTCGTTTTCATAAATGAGGAAAGGGCAGTCTCAGTGCTGGCATTTTTAGTAAAACCATGTTGACACCTGGATAATATTTTGGTTCTATTTAGAAATCCTAAAATCTGATCCTTGATAGCCAGTTCCAAGATCTTTGACATACTTGTAAGGCGGCTAATTGGTCTATAGTTGGCATAGTTTTTTGATTTATTAGAGGATCTATTAATAAGGTTATCATGATGGCAGATTTTTGTGGATTTTAAACAAGAACGATATTTCTGGGTGTAATACTGACTAATGGGCTTATACCGTCTATCAATCTTAGTAACCTCATTATACAATGTTACTTTATCTCTTAATGCAATCAATTCTGGGGACATCCTATACCTTTGCTTTTTCCGTTTTGTATTTACTCTTTGTAAGGGAAATGACAGTTCAAAATAATAAGACAGAATATTTGAGAATACATGAAACGCCCCTGATGGGCACTCTATATGCAAAATGTCAGTCCAGGTTTCAGAATATAAGTAGTCACGGAAACAAATCACATTTTCGAGGGTGAAAAAACGTCTATAAATAGCTTTCTGAGTACTTTTCACAGAAACAACTGATCTAGTCTTGATGGATGCTGTTTGCAAATAATGATCTGAGAGGCCTAAATTTAACACTTTGCTTCTATAAGTCACATGTCTGCTTACTATAATATTGTCAATACAGGTACTTGAGGCAGCAGATATTCTAGTTGGCTCAAGAATGGTCACTTTCAGGTCAAAACACTCTAACACATCTTGAAATAACGTTAAACCATGTGAAGGTGCTAAAAAATTTATGTTAAAATCCCCACCTATAATAATTTCATAGCCAGGCTGTGAAGGACATTAGTAATTCTTGCAATCTCTCAAGAAATACTGGAAATTCACCATTAGGTGGTCTATACAATACTATCAAATTGGATTTAATGCTATCAAGCTTTATACATGCTGCCTCCAGGACACCCTCAATACAATAATCAGACATATTACCCTCTTTGAAAGCTGTTTAACATTTTATACTTTGATAAATTGCAACTCCACCATGCTTCAGGCTTTCACGACAAAAGTATGTACACAATTTGAAATTAGCCAAATATACTGAGTTTAGTTGCTCAGCTTGCCGTCAATGCTCAGACAATAATAGAAAATCACAGCTCTTATCACTCAATGCACTATTTAAAAGCAATATTTTATTTTTCAAACATTGAATATTCTGGTGAACAATTGTGAACGAGTCATTAGGCCCGAAAAAACTGAGACGTATTTGATGAAACTCCATCAACATCATTAACAGTAATTAACACCTTGGTTAATGGCAGAATTATCACCTGTGGAATCAACATCCAGCAATGGTACGTCATTCTGAGGGATGTCTTCTATCTGCTGATAACCCTCCACCTCATTAGTTGAAATATTTGCGTTTAAACTCTGTACGTATATAAGGTTATTCTTTGTGACATCAGACTTAAAAACTAATTTGCTTATTCTAGCAACAATATCTCTTTTTCCAATCCTAATACCAAATCCATTGTTTATATCAGAATAACTAATATTTCCCTCACCATAATAGTTTAATTTCTGTACATAATCTTGTAATTTATTGCTAAATTCTATAACTTTTTTTTCCAAACCAATATGTCCATATTTGGCATATGGAATGAAGGTGAACACTAAATTAGTATGTGAACAATATTTAACCCTACTATTTGTTTTTCGAAAAGATGGAAGATAAGACATTTGGAAATCATTTGAACCTCCCATTATCACAACAAAGTCCTTCAGAGTAAAATCCTTTGTAAGGGCAATAATATCCTCAATTATGAAGGAAAAACGTGCTTCTGGTTTAATAATTGTTTGAGTTGTCATATTAGGAAAATGTACTCTAAAAAACCTGCTGAGACCTCGTCCATATTCATCAGTTAAAATTAAAATTCTACCTGATCCTGCTGAATTCTTTACATTAGTTTCAATTAATGGTGAAGTATCTGGGATAGATGCAAGAAGAAGAGGTTCAATACTTTCAGCATTATCATTGTGGTTCAGCAAATTATTTATTGGTGCACTTTGTTTTGCTCTTTGATGATCTTTAAGCTTCTTAACTTCAATGCTGCTTTCCTCCAAATCATCCTCCAGTGTTTTAATTACATCTCTGAGATTTCCAATAATATATTTATAATGGTCGATTTCTTCTTTGTAAATGTGGAGTTGTTCAGATTGAAGCTGTATATTCCTGAGTATTTCATCATTCCTATGTTTAAGATTCATTAACTCTATGGAATAGATTTCCTCGGTTTCCTTTTAAAACTTCCTGAAGTTGTCTTTTTCTTCTTTCAATTTTTGTT
Organism: Pissodes strobi; assembly: GCA_016904865.1. Lineage (NCBI taxonomy): Eukaryota > Metazoa > Arthropoda > Insecta > Coleoptera > Curculionidae > Pissodes > Pissodes strobi. The sequence goes on along the minus strand of MU185411.1, from coordinate 84,577 downwards.
CCAAATATTTTTTGCTTTCATTAATAGTCTTCTAACAGTTTCTTATCTATATTACTTTTAGGATCCATTTGTTGGCTTGTGCTATTTGATCTTAATTTAAAGTTACTTTTGAATTTCAATATTTCTGTCTGATATTTTTTATTTTTAATTATTAATTCATCTTTCTCCTTCTTCTCAATATTTAATTGTGTTTAAGTGTAACTTGCAATTCATTTTCCAAATTCACAATTTTATCCTCTAGATCCTTTAACTTGTCTTGATTTGTTTGATATACTAGAAATACTTCATCTTCAAAATTAAGTGTATGTCTCTTCATTTTTTGAGCTGCCTCATCCTTCGCTACAATCACTGATTGTAGTTCCTAAATGCGCATCTCAAGAGTTTTTGTATTTTCTTCATGATCTGCCTCCATGAGAGCTATAAGTTCTTGCAATTTTTTGTTATCTGAGTGAAGCTTCTCTAATATTTCATCATTGCAGTCATTTCTGAGGATATCCCTACATTCAGAACAATAAAAAACTAATTTCCTTTCAATCAGAGCCAATGTTTGAGCTTCTGATGTACTAATACCTGCACATTTTTTACACAAAATTAATTTACAACAATCACAAGCGGCACCAAATAGCTCTCCCTTAGCCGGCCGATCCTTGTAAATACAAGCATTGTTACATTTAGAGCAATTTAAAATTACATTTCTATCCGCCATAATACTTATATATTTTTTTAACAGCTATTTATTATCAAAATATTTTCTAACGATCAACCATAAGCAACAAAACATACAACTTAGATATTCCACCTACTCAGTTCAGCAGAAAATTGTAAGCTTGATTAGTAATCCTTTAGTACTTTTAGTCACAATTAGTGTTCAGTAGCCTACAGGTATACAACTATATACTAACAAATACGCATACAAAAAAAAAATTGCTTTCACAAAAGACCAATCAGTGTTATTTAAAATTTGAAATAACTTGCCTGTGTCTAAGTCAGTTATGGGTTGCCATATTACATTACTTTGATCGTTGGTTATCTTAACTACCTCTATAGCTACATCGAGTTGCAGTGCTCGGTGGTCCGATGCTACAATGTCTGCTAGACTTGTTTTAAAAGTTAACATATCTACAAAATTTACAAATATATTATCCAGACATGCATTTTGCCTTGTATTTTCTGTGATCTGTTGGCTGAAACCAAAAGAATTTAGCAGAACTGAGAGATTTTGCTTCCTGCCACCATTTATATTAAAATCCACATTAAAATCACCTAAAATCACAACAAATTTAAATTCAACAGTTACCACATCTAGTACAGCATTTAGACAATCTACAAACACATTAAAATCACCGGATGGAGGCCGATACGCCTCGACGACAATAAGGTTCAGGTTCCGGATTTCCACTGCTGCAAGTTCACAGGACATCTCCACCAGACATGTGCACAATGTCCCCTCTCTCGATGCACTGGATCTCATTTTTCAGGAAAACGGCCACCCCACCGTGAATACTGATTTTCCTCGAATATTGGGATGCTAATTTATAGCCTGCACGTTGTAGAGTATAGATATTTCTTCGATTATCATACAGTGATCTCAAGTTTTCCATTGGATTTTCCCTCAATAGTGGGCGACGTTGTAGGTGAAAAAAAATGTATAATGATTCCTCTGCCCCAGACTTCAGGAGACATCACTTTGTCCTTCATTTCTGCTGGGACCTCTAACTTGAAAGAACTTTTGATGTAGTATTTTCTTGTTTTCATTTTGTATGCTTTGCATGTCACATTCAAAGTGCCTTTGAGGTGCTTTTGCAGCTGCTCTTCTGTCGCTCCCGGGTTGAGTCCAGACAGAAACAGGTATGATTTTGCTGGCTTTGCGACCTCCATTCCGAGGTCTAAGTTTGTACCTCGAACTGGAGCTGGCCTCGCTTGTTTGGGGAAATTTCTTCTGCCAGACTTTGTTTTCACTAAAGTCCAATCCACATCGTCTTCCTTGTCGGTTTCAGGGTTGGGTTCGCTTAATTTTTTCTTGTATACGTTTTCCTTATGTGTCTGGGTCTGGTTTTCATTTTGAAGATCATTTTTTTGAAATTCAGTTTGCAAATGACTTGCAGCTTTGGAAATGAAAACAT
>MU185411.1:53086-72454 GCA_016904865.1 Pissodes strobi | reverse complement strand
TTGAAATTCAGTTTGCAAATGACTTGCAGCTTTGGAAATGAAAACATCGTCTTCTGCGCCTGCGTTGTTTTTGCCGTTGACAGGTATGGTCGCTGTGGCTATATTTGAACTGTTTTTGACAGTGTTGGGTCTCGGAGCACTTGCTCCATCGCGTCTTTGCAAATGTTGACCTTGATCACAAACAGGTGGCACCTTGTTCGCTGTACCGGTTTCGGTTGGCCTCCTTGCGGTGCTGTCACATTGGGCTGTATCTTGCCCGGCATTGTTTACATTTTTATTTGGCGGCACTTTTTGTATAACTTTCTTTTCTAGTTTCGTCACTTTTTCCTCTAGAATTGAAATTTTCTCCCTCAGGATATCTTCATTTTCTTCCAGGGACTTGAGTTTTGAAGTCATATTTTCCTCTACCATCTTCAGTATTGCTATCTCGTCTTCAACAGCGGACTTTTGATCCTTGTATGTTACGTCATCCTCACTTTCGGTTTTGTGGGCACAAAGGGCATTTTTCTGCATCGCAGCTTGTTTCAAGCATGCCAGATGAAACAAGAACTTGCACTTCACACACTGCACACTTGTTGCTACATCTTTTTTGCAATGAACACAACTTTTTTCGCTTTTGCGCATGAAATGTTCGACAGCCTACAAAAAGAAAAGACGGTCCTTCAAAATGCAAGACGTCTGGCCACTTTAAGGTTAACGAGATATCGTACCTTTGGTGTACCAGCCCCCTTTTATGTTATGCAACTTTCTGACACTGTTTATGAAATAATTGGCATAATCCATAACAAATTCACCTTTAAACCCTACCCATATTAAAAATTACGTTAATCCTCCCTCGAATAAGAAAATAATATTTTCTAAAAAAATTTTAGTAAATGCTAACTTTGCCAGACAACTGTCTGTTTGGCTTTTAAGGGCTTTGGATCGAACACAAAAGTTGCAACGCCCAGAATTAGTCTTACTTTGGGCCACATTTTCAATTTCTGGTTTTTGTTTTAATATTCCATTGATCCTGTCTCCAAGGTATGTAGGTAAAGTTGGCGAAATTAAGCACTCTTGGAACGCAAATATTGCATCTTTAGCCTAGTCCCCTTCGAGTCGTAGAATTCAAACTGATTACTGATTACTTTGTAATATTTTATGTTCTGAAATAAAAGAAGTCATTCTATGTTTAGCCAGCTTTTCTGTTATTTTCGATAACGTTTTTTTTTATGGCAGTGGCACACACGCACACATTAAAAGGAGATTCTATGGCACTCGACAAGCGGTGTGTGTGCAAAGATGTTGATTAGCACTGTTTATGAATAGCTGTAGGTTGTAACTTGGGGGAAACAGATGTCTTGGGAGTGAGTTCTATAGCGATGCAGTGCGCGAGACAAAGCAGTCCATGTAAAGCGATGTTCTATCTAGGTGTTTCCAGGAGTAAAACGAACGGGTGCGCTCTTGCCGTATGTCGTGACTGTTGGCAGGCATTGCTGGGGGCGGTATCAGATGGACCGAATCCTGGGAATATCTGCCGTGAAAAAATCTGTAAAAAGGGATATCTCGGCCGCATGTCTGCAGTGTTCCAGTTTATTCAGAAATCGGGTCGCCGATGCGACGAGACGCACAGCCTTCCTCTGAATGGAATCCAGCAGCTTTGGGTGTGCTTTGGTGCCGCGCCCCAGATGTATGAGCAATATTGTAGAGCAAGAGCAGCTGCTGCAGTGTATACAGATTTTCGTTGCCAGAAAGCGCACCAAACTTCTGCGAGGCTGATTTTGCGAAGTTAGCAACGTGGTCATGTCATGCCTGGACATATTGCTGTTGATCGAGACACCCAGTAGTCCGATTGACGAGGATGAAGGAATGATCGATCCTGCCATAATAAAGTCAGTACCAGCTGTATTGGATTTCTTGTCAAACGTGGCTGCTTGGGTTTTGCTTCATTGTACTTGATCAAATGTCTGTCGACAGTGTCGACTCAAGTAACTTTCTCCAGATCTTGATTAAATGGTAGCATGAAGGGTCCCTTGAGTCACCACACTTAGAGAGTGGCCTAATGCAGATATGCTTAATTCCTATTACTGTAGGGTTGCTTCTGAAATTACTATAGTCACATTTGCAGCAAAAACGAACCTGAGGATTTCATGAGAGGTACTAATGTTGGAGGGAAATCAAGAACAAAACTTCTACAGGATGAGATCAGATCTCTAGGAAGATATTTTCGGCTCTTCCCACTAGGGTACTAGAAGCACTTGCAGACGCAATAAATGCTTCATTTTCTACTAACATATTTCCTATAATTATGTTTGAAACGATCAGTGGTTGTTCCTCTACATAAGGGTGGCAATCATGACAGTCCATCTAATTTTTGCCCAATAGCTCTTCTGCCTGCCATGTCTAAAATCGTTGAGAGGTTGGTGAAGGTTAGAATGATTTTTTTCTTGAACAGGTTTAATCTTTTGAGTCCTAGGCAGTTTGGATTCCGAGAGACAAAGAGCACTGGATATGACGTATTTGACCTTCTGCGTGTACTCTACAATCGGCTTAACTCTGGTGAGGCTACTGCAGCAGTGTTCTGTGATGTCTCCAAAGCTTTTGACAGTGTAGATTACAGAATACTGCTGTGGAAGTTGGAGAGCTATGGCTTTAGAGTTTCTTCCTTGCGCTGGTTCGAATCCTACTTATCGGATCTTGCTCAGATTATCAATTTCAAGGGCTGCTGCTGTTCATATGAGCAACAAATATTCCTGGGAGTCCCCCAGGGCTCTATCCTGGGGCTAATACTCTTCCTTTTATATATAAACGACTTGCACCTGTTATCAATATGTTTGCCGACGATACCACCATTTTATAGCATGAAATAGATGTAGGACAGCTAAAAATGACTCTGGACACTGACCTGATTAAGGTGAAGGACTGGTTTGATGCAAACCATCTCAGCCTTAATGTTTCTAAAACTAACTTGTTAGTTTTAAGTTCTATGGATAACGTATACTTACAAGACGAACCCATCCAGGCACAATATCCTAATATGTTTTTAGGTCTTACAATTGATAGTGAACTCAAGTTCCGAGAACATATTATTAGAGTTAGTGGTAGAGTTTCTTCTGGTTGCTATGCTCAAAACATTTAGATTTTCACAAAAGAAAAAATGCTTATTATGCACTTATTGAGTCTCACCTTAGCTATGGTGTTTGCTTTTGGGACTCATGTGCTGGGTATCTTTTTGACTCACTATTTATCCTTCAAAAGAGAGCAATTAGAACCCTTTGTGGAGTAAGAAACCGAGAGTCCGGCCGTCCGCATATTGTAAGAAATAGGATTTTGACACACCACTCTCTATATATCCTACAAACGGCAAGTATTGTTTTTAAAACACATAAGAATGAAATTGTCGTAAGTAGTTCTTTTGGAACACGACCGACTTATATCTTCCGGCTGCCAATTCCACGCACTGAGCAGGTGAAAAATTATTTTATTTATATGGGGAAAAATATTTAATCATCTACCTCCTGAAATTAGGACGATAAAATATGTAATTAGGTTCAAGAGGGTTGTAAAAAAATTGCTAGCCACTAAAACATACTACTCTCTTGATGAATATTTCAATTACGTCTTTTCGTAAGTTCTTTCTGATATATTGTTAATACATATTGTTTCTTTTTTTATCTTTATCTTCTTCTTCTTCTTCTTCTTCTTCACCCAGCTATCGTAGTCCACTGCTGGACATAAGCCTCCCCTTTACATTTCCATTGTTTACGATCTTGAGCCACATTCATCCACTGACTTTCGATTCTTTTTATGCCATCTCGCCATCTTGTGGGAGGTCTTCCTGCTCTTCGTTTGTCGTTTCGCGGTCGCCACTCTAATAATCTCTTCGTCGACCTATCATCATTGCGTCTAGCTATATGTCCTGCATACTGCCACTTTAGTTTCGCAATTCTTGTTATTATGTCTTCCACTTTCGTTCTTTTGCGGATATCTATGTTCCTGATGCGATCTGATAGTTTTATTCTCAGCATAGAGCGTTCCATTTTACGTTGACCTATTCTAAGTTTCGCTGCACTCGCTCTTGTTAGCTCCGTAAGACATGACAGGGACCACACACTGATTAAACACTTTACGCTTTAGACAGATCGGGATATCACTCTTGAATACTCCGTTCAGTTTACCATAGGCTGCCCATCCAAGCCCCACTCGTCTTTGTAGCTCCTGCGTTTGGTTGTCTCTGTGTATTTTTATGTCATGGCCTAGATATCTATATTCTCTTACTTCGTCGATGTTGTGACTTCCCAATGTGAGAGTTTCCCCGAGAACTAGGTTGGTCATTATCTTTGTCTTTTGTGTGTTTATTTGTAGTCCTACTTTTGTGGTGACATTCGCTAGTTCTGTCAGCATTTCTTGGGCTTCTTGTATATCGTCGGCGATTAGCACAAAGTCGTCGGCAAAAGCAAGTTGTTTAATCTCTTACCGTCGATGTTTATGCCTCTTGGTCCCCATTCCAGCTGTTTGAACGCGTATTCGAGGACGGTAATAAAAAGTTTGGGTGACATCGTGTCTCCTTGCCCAACTCCTCTTTCGAGTGGAAATTTAATTGTGTTTTTGTGTAACCTCACGCATGCTGTTTTATTTTTATATTATATTATCTTTATACTTTGTTTAAACTCATCTTATTTTTATATATTTTATATTTAATTTTTATCTTAATTTGTTTGTTTATTTTAGTTTTATCGGCAACTAATGTTATGATAATAAAGCTATTCTTGAATTTGAATTTGAATTATTAAGACTTGTCTTGAAGCAATGGAGAAAACGTTGGAATCAAGCGGATAATTTTTAAATTAGCGCTTAGCACCGTGGACACTGTATAAAATAGCACTTAACACCTTGGACCCTACGTGCTCTAAGATATATAATATTCGTTAGGATGTCATAATTACGTGTTCTTTATTTAGACGTAAGTGGAAAAGGATACAGATCGGCAAAAATATTCTTCTCATTAATATTTATTATCACCAATAAGGGATAAGTTAATCCGAATTTGGCACTTTCGTTAATTTCATATAATAAGCCAAAGCTATATCCGGGACTTCTATTATTGGGCATAATTAGTATTTGAAGGCCTTACTGAATGTCCGCCGGTCATTAGTTACACCTTTATACAGCTTTTCAGATTAATTCCTCCTTGATGTACTGTAACAATAATAGCCAAATCAAGGTTCCTAGGTACTCTCCTGTTCAGTGGGACAATCGTTAAGTCCCGTTCACTTGTGAATTTGAAAATTACAATATGTTTTTCGGTGTTAATTAATTTAAAATAGCGGTAAACTCAATTAATTTTAATATTTTGTCTTTTTTGATGCAGCCGTTCAAAAGCTAACGATGTATGACGAGATAAATTTTCCCGGTCTTAGGGTTAATACCCATGCATCCGATATTCGACGATAGGATAATTCGATTGTTTGTGATTTAATTCCGCCCATTGGGGATATATTGTGGTATTTCTTTGTGCTTTGACACGACCGATTTTTCGGGATCTAAATACTGTACTAGGTGAGTTATTTTCTCTGGAATTTTTTTTTCCTACTGCTTCTGAAGCATGCGGACGACGCCATGACGCTAATGGTTTTTCCCTTATTTGTAGAGGCTACAATTTTTTTGCCTAGTAGTAGTAGTAGTAGTAGTAGTAGTAGTAGTAGTAGTAGTAGTAAGGGTGGGGGGGCCGAAGCCCGGTAAGTAGGCCTATAAGTCCCTTTTCACCATCCCCGATCCGCCCTCCCCTACCTGGCTACTTCCAACACCCGGCCCGCACTGAAACGGCCCGTCACCCTGATAAAAGTGAGGACGTCCTCCCAGTCCAGATCCTTTAGATCTTCCCGAGCAAGTGTTGGTGCTCCCAGTATCTTCCTCCTTAGGCGACTCCACCTATCACAAATTCCTATATAGTGGTATGAGGACTCCTCCCCTGTCCCGCAGTTCGGGCAGAGTGGGCTGTACCTCACGCCGATAAGGTGCAGATGTCTGTTTAGGCTTCCATGCCCAGTCAGAATACCTACCAAGTTCCTGATGTCCTCTCGGCTCTTTTTTAGCAGTCGTTTTGCTCTGGATCCGTCAGGATTTAGAATCATTTCCTTGGCTTGTCTGCATCCTTCTTTTCCTCTCCAATTGTGCTTTGTTTTGTTCCAGGCCCAGTTATTTAGTTCCTGAGAGATTTTACTTAAGCCCAGACCAGGTTCTGGACCGACGAGGTGGCTCATTGAGCCTTGTCTTGCCAATTCATCGGCCCGTACGTTGCCCTCGATGCCACTGTGCCCTGGAACCCATCTGAGTCTTACTTCCTTGCGCACAGCCAATCTATCTAGGGCGTCTCTACATTCCTGAACTAGCTTAGAGCTTGCCCTGGGTCTTTGGATCGCCCTGAGAGCGGCTTGACTGTCCGAGTAAATATATATAATCTCTACACCTTCTGTTACTTCCGCCTTGGTTGCTACTTTCAAAATAGCAAACACCTCCGCCTGGAAAACAGTGGCATATCTCCCCAGCGAAGTGCTTTCTCCTGATTTAGTGTTGTCTAGGTATACACCGGCTCCGGATGACTGTGTATTAGCCATCCATGAGCCGTCAGTGTACCATGCGTGTACGCCGCTCGGCGTACGTACCTGGCCTGACAGCCACTCTTCCCTTGATGGAAATTCCACTTGGAAATTTCTTCTCAGTCTTAATTTGCCATCTGGAATATTGCCTTTGGTCGCAATGATGGGTAGATCTCCACTCATTTTGGCGGCAACAGTCGTATGGCCTTTCCCTGTGTAGTCCGTTCGCCATAGGCCGCTGTCGATCATCCTTTTGTGAGCCGCCATTGCCTCTCTCTCAATCCAGATCGGGAGGTCCGGCAGCCCCAGGATGATGTTCAGTGCTGCTCCGGGAGTTGTTCTCAATGCTCCGGTAATACCCAAACAAGCCAGCCTTTGCAGTCTGGCCAGTTTCTGGGCATTAGTGGCTCTGGCCACCGCTGGCCACCAGACCACGGATCCATAGGAAATCCTCGGTCTTATCACAGCAGTGTACAGCCACTGGAGGATGTAAGGTTTTAAACCCCACCTCCTACCTACCGTTCTCCTTAGTTGCCACATAATCGCGGTTGTCTTATTCACCACCGGTTCAACGTGTGCCTTCCACGTCAATTTGCTGTCTAAAATAACTCCCAAATATTTGACTTGTTGACTTAGGCTCAGTCTCGTCTGGTAGAGTATGGGATGTATAAAACCTGTTAGATTTCGTTTCCTTGTGAAGAGAATGAGTTCGGTCTTCCCTGGGTTTACTGAGAGACCATTCTCCTCACGCCAACCTTGAACTATCCGACACGCCACCTGCATACGCTCGCAGACCGTTCTCACGAACTTGCCCGTGATCATTACTAGCCCGTCGTCAGCATATGCTTGTGCGTAGAATCCCTCAAGATTTAACCTTCTCAGGAGGCTGTCCATCACCAGGCATCACAAATGTGGCGAGAGGCAGCTGCCTTGTGGGCAGCCCCCTCTTACCCCGGCTTCGACGCGAACTTCTCCCAGCGTGGCGCTGATCTTTCGGTCTTCCAGTGCCGTTTTTACCCACTTGACCAAATGAACTGGTGTTCTCTTGGCCTGGAGGGCTTGACAGATAGTTTTCGTTTTAGCCTTATCGAAAGCTCCTTCTACGTCAAAGAAGAGCGCTAGCGCCATTTCTTTGTTTTCTATTGCCTTTTCGGCCCTTCTAACTACAGAATGGAGAGCCGTTTCAGTCGACTTCCCTCTTCTGTAGGCGTGCTGATTATCATGTAGAGGAGAATCAGTTAGGATCTCTTCCATGATGAACTTGTCAATCATTTTTTCCATTGTCTTCATTAAAAATGAAGTTAGACTTATAGGCCTAAAGGACTTGGGATGGGAATAGTCTTTCTTCCCTGCCTTGGGGATGAAGACGACATCCGCTGCTCTCCAAGCTTATGGAACGTACCCTAGTGCTATGCTGGCCTCGAATACTCTCTTTAAGTAAGGGAGTAACGTGTCAAGGCCCGCCTGCAGCATCATGGGTATAATTCCATCCGGCCCTCCTGCCTTATATGGACTGAACTCCCCCACTGCCCAAGTTATGGATTCCTCAGTCACCACACTGCGGGCAAGGTTCCAGTCCATCTCTGGCTCTGGTTCCTTGTCCCAGTTGGTAGTCTGTACCTCTCCGGGGAAGTGGGTTTTTAGAAGAAGCTCTATCGTTTCCTCTCTGTTCGCCGTCCATTGTTCGCCTGTTTTCAGAGAGCCAATCTCTTTTTGTCTTTCCGAGCCCAGCAGCATAAGCAGACGCGCTGAGTCCGAGAGAGACTCCATCTCTCCACAGAATTTCCTCCAGCTGTCTCTTTTGCTGCGTCGGACCTCGATTTTAAATTTTCTTCTGGCTTCCAGATACACATCCCAGAGCTCCTGCCGCCCTTCCCTGAAAGCGTGGCGGTGTGATCTTCTTACGTCTTTTTTAAGACGGTCCAGAGTATCACTCCACCAAGGCAGCCTCTTGGCGCTCGCTTTCTTAAGTGGGCACGCTTGTTCATAGGAGTCGATGATTATACTGTTTAGCTTTACCACCTCAATTTCTAGTTCTTGTTTTGATGAAATAGCCTGCCCTAAAGTTCCCATGGACATTACCATTTTTTTGCCTAAATTAATGATTTAATTGTTTTATCTGTGTTACCTTTTTTATGCATGACCGCCATTTGCTTTGCGTTCCATATGTTATCTTATCTACTCCATTTTATCAAATCCGAATTTTTATTCTAATGCAACTTTAATTTTGATCATATGGGGAAGTTTATATTTTCTTTTAGGGGTGATTCATCCTTATCTTTGTTATATTCAAGTTGTCTGTACCTTAGTACCTCTTTTATTTGCTGATGGGCATTGCAAGTCCATGGTTTTTTTTTCTGAGGGAATTTGTTTCATAAGGAAAATATATTTATGCAAGGTATATGGTTTTTTATTAAAGTAAGGGGGCTTCGTCTAATGCGCACTGGGTTATTTCAGGGCTTTGCTGGAGGGCCACAACTCTTACCAGCAGGCTAGAAGCAGGTTTTCCTAGAGGGCCACCACTTCAACTACCAGGCTACACTAGAGCCAATCCTAATACCGAGCTTTCGCGACCTAGGCTAGTTTTCCCTCAGGGCCATTACCCTAGCAGTACCAACAGGTGCCTGGCACCTTTACCAGAGTTCGACGGATCTAAGTGGTATCGTACAAAAGCTTAAGTTTATTTACTCATTTATTATCATTAATCGCTCTGAATTTTCTTTCTCTTTAATATAAATCAAGCATTGACAGTCGGGCTTTAAAACAGCTTTAATAAATTTTATTCCTTTCATTCATTTATCAAGTAACATAACCGCTCTGAATTTTCTCTCGTTATAATATTAATCAAGCATTGACAGCCAAGCTTTCAATAGTTCTATTCTAATTTTATCCTTTTTATTAATTTATCGAGTCATTTCATTTAATTATTGTGGCCGTTCATTGCTACATATTATTATTGCTACATTTAAAATCAGTGCAGCTATTAGCGCACGCATACCTAGTTGTAAGTAGCTTAGTTAACATCAAAGTGATCACTTCGGTTTGTAGTGCTTAGTGCATTTAGTTGTAAGGCATACAGTACCGTTAACAATAGAATTGGTCTCCGTACAATCTCCATATTGTACTCTGTTTATTTTATCAATTACTTTAATAGTCATTTGAAATTCTTTTGTCTTTAACTAACAACATTTCCATTTAACCTTTTTACTCCAGATAAATTGTTGCTGTGTTTAAAAAAAAAAGAACTTAGTAGCAAATATATTGTTCCTTATATTTTAGATTGTATTTTTTTTATTAGGTCTTATTAGATTTAATTTAATAAGCGGGCCTTTGTTTTCTTGTTTTCTTGTTAGGTTGAAATTAAGTACTTTTTGATTTAATACGTGGGCCTAGCCACCCTGCCAAACACTAGCGGAGTTTTTTCAGTTTACTTGGACCAGAACTGGTGGCGCTCTAACGACCCCACTACCGGGGCCGGGCTTTGCAATACGACTCTCCGGGGCTAGGTTTCTTTTTAATTGAAACTCTTTATTGTTGACTTTAATAAGAGAAAAGCGTGTTGCAATAGGGAGAATTCCGAATCATTTCATACTCAATGAGCAAACCTCTCGCCAATAAAAATGGATTCCCGAACAGGTTTGGGCTAACCTGAGCCCAAAAATATTAAGTAGATTTTGGAAAATCTCGTTTAAATAATATAAAATATTTATCTTGATCCATTATAGTCTCATTTCCTTTAATGAATTTATGGTAAGTGATTTGTTGTGCTCGATTCGTAAAGAAATTCCAAACATAGAAATCTCGTAGTTAGTTTTTCGTGTCTTTCTTGATTGATTTGTAAATACTAGCAAGCACAGCCTAGATACAAATAGCAGATTATTGACAAAGTAATACAAAATGAGGTTAAAAACACACGATATCCGACAAAAGTTAAAATAATTTTAACTCCATCCGACGTCGGATGATTTGTAAAATATTCGGATAAGTTGTTGCCAAAATATTCTGTCCAATATGAGCTTCGTCAGATCATCGGATCGTCTGGTATCCGATGCATGAGCATCCAGCTTTGAGTGTTGCCTCATCTATATGAAGGCGTAACTTTATATTTAACAAATAAAATATATTTTTCTAATACATACCTACATGAAAGACGACTTACTCAAAATATGTTCTAGGAATCTTTAGATTCCCGAAGTTACTGGGGGACTATTTTATAATAGAGCCAGCACAAAGACTTGTAAGCGCTCCTTCGGTTTAACAATTTCGTGGAAGGCTCCACTTTACGTTGTCTATTAAAAAGTCAATTTCGGTGACTTTTAGTGCCCTGGAAGTCAATGTGTCTTTATCGATTGCCGCCAACAAGTAGCTGGCGGATTCCCTGTCGTGAGGGCCGGGGTGGGTGGTAAAACCGTCTATTAAATAAAAACGAAATTGATCGCCGGCTTCCCTTTTTAAAGTCGCTCGACGTGTGAGGTAGCCGTAGGTATGAAGTCGTTATTTATACTCTTTTTCTTAAAAATTAATTTTTAAAGATGTTTACCCCACGTTGACAATGAATTATTCGAATTCGTATAATGAAAGATATCATTGTGGGAGTTTTGTTATGAACACTTATGGGGGGTATGATAAATAGAATACTATAGCTGCCCCATCAAAAAGTAGGTAGGTACCGCATTTCGTGTTTTTATAACCAAAAAACTAAAAAAAGATGTCAGGTGGCGGTTTTAACCGGACGGCTTTGATGTTTATTTAAGTTTTTTTGACGACGTTGCCAAAATGATAATTTCATCCAAACAACGTCTACCAAGAATGGTCATTTTCGACAGACAATTACTCACTTATAGTAAATGGAACATCCTGCATCTGTTATCGCCATCGAAAAGCTCGTTCTTTCTAACTATGTTGCCATTATTTTTATTAAGAGCGGAGATTCAGTTTGGAAAATACCTAAGTGACATAAAATTAGTAATGCCGGTTTTACACTGACAATTTATGGGCCAATCGATTGATCAAGTCGCTATACCAAAAAATATTGATAATGTAAAACGCCAACTTGATGACAATTTAACTTGGCCAAGATCTTTTTCAATTTATTGACGGATTACGGCATGATGAAATGACACATGCAAAATATTCTGATTTGTTTTTGTTGATGCGTGAGCCTTTCTTTTAATTCAACTTATATTTGAAATGAGCTGCGCAAAAGACAAGGTGAGTTTTTATTAATTTTATCACGTAATAGGTATAATAATAACATAAATAAAAACATAACCTTAAAATGCCAAAAAAAATATTGGGGTCTTGTGACATATAGGTATCTACGATTTCGCGATTTTTTTGTCCTATAGAGTAGTTTAAGCCAAAAAAACAGCAGGATCCGCCATATTTAACCTGCAAAAATGCCCCCAAGGTTCCAGTTTTGAGGTTAAATTGGGTATGCTTTGGGTTAGCACTTAGTTAGTTTCCTATTCTTGAGCCCCCGAAGCGAGCGAAGCGAGCGGAGGGCCATGTGCGAAGTGAAATATGAGTAGAATGATAAAAAATTACTAAATGAAATATGCACCAATCAAGTATATTATGGCAACCAGTTGCCTAAATGTCCTTATTTTCACCTTCAATTTCATTATTTTCACGTTCAATTTCATTATTTTCACGTTCCACCTGGAAAAGTGTTAGGGGAACTTTGACCGTTCTGCGTCAATTAACCTCAAAACTCGAACTTTGGGGCCTTTTTTTTCGGCTCAAATGTGGGGGATCCTCCGATTTTTTGGCTTAAACTACTCTATAGGACACCCTCATTCTTGAGATCGTTCTTTGATATCCACTTACTTTTAATTGAGGCCAATACATATGTGGCTCCCTACTCCTTTTCCAGAGGACAACAAAATAAAGGTATTATTAAGAAAATATTGTCAAAGCTCTACAACGAGACATGGATATAAATTGCTGCATTTAACCCGAAATTAATTGGAGAAATATTACTATACAATGAACTAAGACAATATCAGTCCTATGTGTATCTTATTTTGAAAATTTAATTAATATGTACAGGGTGGCTCAAATTCGTGTCTATGTATGGGGAACTCGAAAACCGTAAGAGATACAGTGTCGGTCAAATTAAGGCAAAATTGCGCATTTGGGTGCCTAGCAATTTTTCCTGGGCTTATTTAAAAACGGATTTCAAATTGAATTGCACTTTTGGATTGCCACTTTTTCCGCTCTATCTATTGATGGTATCCAGTTTGAAATCCCACGTTTCGTCTTCAAGGGATCATCATCAACTTTCTTTTTTTAAATACGAACTTTACATTTTTTTATCGTTTTTCAGATGGTATTGGCGTTATTAATATGACTATGTGTTTTTATTATTTTTTTTATATTTTTTTTATTATTTTTTTATTTTTATTATTACTTTTTTAATTATATATTTTGCTTTGGCGTAATTTTAAATAATTTAAGGTAGGTACTTTTGAAATTTTTATATTCTATAAAAATATTTTATTTTATTTTTTCTATTAAGTGAAAAATTGGAGCGTATTAAAAATAAAAAATAGTAAAATTATTTCTTACGAGAATATGGCCATGAACTATTACTCAAACAAGTTGCTTCCTGCAAAGATATTCCCAACATTTAACCAATGAAAAAATTTATTTAATAGATAACATCAACCATCAACAATTATTTATAATCATACTACGTGATACTATAGGAACTTTGATAGAAAAACACCTATTGGAATTTTGCTGATAAATAAAATGCACTAAGCAACTTGTTTGAGTAATGGTTCATGGCCATATTCTCGTAAAAAATAATTTTACTATTTTTAATTTTTAATACGGCCTCCAATTTTCCACTTAATGCAAAAAACAAATAAAATATTTTTATAGAATATGAAAATTTCAAAAGTACCTACCTTAAATTATTTAAAATCACGCAAAAGCAAAATATATAAAATAAAAATAATAAAAAAATTATAAAAATAAAAAAATAAAAAAAACACATACTCATATTAATAACGCCAATACCATCTGAAAAACGATAAAAAAAATTAAAGTTCGTATTTAAAAAAAGAAAGTTGACGAAACGTCGGATTTCAAACTGGATATCATCATTGGATAGAGCGGAAAAAGTGGCAATGCAAAAGTGCAATTAGATTTGAAATCCGTTTTTAAGTAAGCCCAGGAAAAAAATAAAACAATTTTTTAAAATTTCGGTTTTTTCCGGATATCTCCGTAAATACTTTCTAAACGGCATCTTGTTAGGCACTTAAATGCGCACTTTTTTTTTGCCTTAATTTGACCGACACTGTATCTCTTACGGTTTTCGAGTTCCCCATACATAGACACGAATTCGAGCCACCCTGTACAGAACGCTCATTTCGAAAATTATTAATCGGCACACTAAATCTATGCCCATTCACACAAATAAAATACTTCTAAATAAATGCCCAACAAAAACTTCACTACCTGAATATTAGTGTATTGAATTTTCATATGTTTTCGTTCACCACTTCAATTTGTTTCCAATTTGGTAGGCTTCGTGTAATTGTCCTCATCAGACTTTTCTAATTATCTCACTGGAAGTATGCGAAGCTTTGACCAAAAAACTACTTTAGACTGAACTATACCTCGCCGAACTTACATGAGTCTGTATATTACATAACAAGTATTGGAAGGGCAAGGTACTACTTTTCATTCAAGGAGGTTTCTAGCATAACGCGTTAGCCGATGGCGGAAAGGCTCTGAGAATGAAAAGTATTTTTACACGAGATTAATTCAAACTATTTTGCCTGTGATCACCTATACAAATGAGGAAACATCACTGGATTCTTAAGAAACCGATTAATATCACTTTTCGAGATTCGTTTAAGAATTCAACTACCAGGGAGTCCTACTGAGCCCACAGAGATTTAAAAGTAAATCTCTTAGTTGAAATATCTCTCCTGCTTGGTCTTGGTTGAATGGTTGACGTTCTTCTTTAGCTTTTATCAGTAGTGCTATTTCATTATCCTCAAGCTTATCTTTCTTTAGATGCTCTGTGGTCCACTGCTGATCAACTTGAAACTTGATTCGCCTAATGGGAGTGACTCCTTCTCGTTGGTCTCTTCTTTGGCAATGTTTATAATTATCCTCGCATGACCTTCTGAATAAAGCATCTGTATTATGTCATCTTCCTTCCTTGTGCTTAGCCTTAAAGTTATACTGGATGAAGATGTAGATCGTAGTTGTACTCGACAGTCTCTCTTGAAATGTCCCGTCCTGCCACATATAACACTGATTTAAAACATTTCGGTTACGTGGCGTATCTTCTAGTGGCTCCCTAATCTTTGTACTTGAAAGTCTCTTTTGAAATGCCCAGTCCTGCCACAACTATAGCACTGATTTGAAATATTTCGGTTACGTGGACTATCTTCTAGTGGATCCAGGAATCTTTGTACTCGACAGTGCCTTTTAAAATGTCCAGTCCTGCCATATTTAAACCACTGATTTATAGCATTTCGGTTACATGGTCTAACTTCTAGTGGCGTTCGGAATCTCTGTTCTTGACAGTCCCTTTTGAAATCTCCAGTCTAGAGCACTGAATCACGGAATCTCCCCATGGCGTGAAAAACTTCTCTTAATTTCTTCAAAATACCGCCTATCTCAGTTAGTTCACATTTGTTCGCCAGCTTTTCTTCCTGGATGGATACGTCCCTGATTGTTGGCTTAGGTATGTTACGGACGCCTCGATTTTTAGGGATCTACCCAAAACTTCACCGCTGATATCAAATTTAGCTAGACGTAACATCTTCTGAGTTTCTGGATCTCTGATACCATCCGAGCAGCAAGTTCCTCTTGAAATTCTTCTGTTATTTCCGGGTAGGCCAATTGACGTCTGCCTCAAACTCTTGCAGGTTTTCACCAGGTTTCTGATGCCGGGATTTTACTTGCGCCTGATATAGTTGTCTTCTCTGTTGGTCTCCAAATCGTCCCTCCAGGGCAGCTACAAATATGTCATATTTCCCTTGTTGGCTGATGGGAATGGTCTGTAGTAGTTCCAGGGTAGATCCACGAAACGCTACCACTAGTGACGTAGCCATTTCTTCGTTATTCCAATCGCTGGCAACATCAGCGGCTTCAAATTGTCTTTTGTCCATTGTCCAGTATGTTTGACCGTTATAGGTTGATGGTTTGATATGCTGCCCTGTGGCGAATACCCTCTTGGTGACTCCTTGATTTTTTAGTCTGGTAACTTCTGCTGGTAGATTTCTCATTTCTTTTTGTACGTTTCCTACTTTTTTTTGTACATTTTCAACTTTATTTTGTTCATTTCAAACTTCTTTTTGTACAGTTCCAACTTCTTTTTGTATATTGTTTACTTCTTTTCAAATATCTCATTTTGTCCATCCAATATTTTCTGTAATTTTCCTTGCTCGCCTACAGTTACATCCAGCATCCATTTCTGAAGCTGATCCTGTTCTATTTGCCTTTTATCTTCGTGGTCTTGTAAAATTTTCTGAAGCCGGTTCTGTTCTGCCTGCCTTCAACCTTCATCCTCCTTCCGTTCCGCTTGCCTTTTATCTTCTTGATCTTGTAAAATTTTCTGAAGCCTCTCCTATTCTGCTTGCCTTTTATATTCGTCCTCTTCCCGATCCGCTTGCCTTCTATGTTCATCATTTTCTCGACCCGCTTGCCTTTTATCTTATTGATCTTGGAGAAATTTTTGAAGCCAGTCCTGTTCTGTTTGTCTCTCAGCATTTAGAGTTTCCATGAAATCGGCCAACATTTATTTTATTTGCTCCATTTCTGCTGTTTGCTGTCTTGTATTGACCATAGAATGTTATAAACTTGTCACAGAATCTACCAGTCAAAACGGCCTCGTTGACGTACTTGTACCCTCTTCTCTCGAAGAACACTTCACAAGTCCCGTTTCTTCACAATCCGAATTCTGACACCAAGTGTTACATTTTTCCGTGGGTTCTGTGGAAAATCACAATTTTTACTCTTTATTCTTTACCACTCTATACAATTAATTAAACACGCTAAACTGCTCTTATAACTTTACAACTATTAGATCTTTACAATCCAGAACTAAATGATTAACTACCTCAACACGCGTTCTGCCTGCTGCTATTTATATACAATCTAAAATCTATCGCGAATAATCCGGGAGAAGCGAGGCCTCTCTATATTATTCTCGACCAGGGCTGCACGCATCGGGAGAATTCCACAGTTTCTGACTCTTCGCGACCGACGGTGACTCATATGTAGACGCGACAAGGCTAGTTCTATAGGGTAGCACAAAAACATTCGGATGAATGCTAGCCGTGACAATTGAATAAAAATTACTAATTCTGAAGACAGATACAGTTTTCATCTGTAAAATAGATAAATTCGCTATATGATTAAATTGATCATATAGTTCAAAGGCGGAACAGTCAAAATAATATGTTCTATACACAAATGTAATGAATTAAATATATTGATTTAAAAGAATCACAGTAAAATTCTGGAAGATTGTAATAGGGCCAGGAGACAATAATCTTCCCGTTTCTGATCTAAAACCTCTCAATGGGGGTAACACCTTAATGTTGCGTGGGAGCTTACTGAAAATTTTGACACCATCAAAGGATATTGATTTTTTTGTCAATGTTGATGTAGGGATGGGCAGATGCAAGTCACTCTGTTAGCGAGTCTGAGCTCTAACTTTAAATTTTCGCGATTTTTATAAGTTATACTAGTGACCTTCAGTATACAGCATGTTAGGGTGAGAATGCTTTGTTGAATAACCAAGGGCTTGCAGGAGTCAGTCAGGTTGTGCCTGGCAGATGCATCGTATGCCAAAGAGCAACATGATGAGATAGTTGCTTGCGTTGTCTCAAAAACAGATCCCAAATCAAAACCGTGACTAAATAAGGGCAAAATTCACAGATCTATCCACCTTCGACCCAAGCTCCCCACAGACCAACATAACAGCATAGCAACCAGAAGATAATTTGCTGGCAAGATGAGTTATGCGAGCCTCAAACTTTAGTTAACAGTCGATAGTGATCCCAAGAAATTTGCTACTTGCATGATGCTCTATCAGCCAACCTTCAGTATTGACATCCTCTAGTACTCCATTAAAGCACAAGAGTCTAGTCTTTTGGGAGTTGAGACTGAGAAGATTTGAGCCAAATCATTGCTTTATTCTCTGCAGGTCGGCTGACAGTGTTGTGAGTAACGATTCACCATTTCAGCCGTGCCAGAGAATTGTAATGTCGTCAACAAATAAAGTAAATTTACCCAGTGCATCAAGATTGGCAAGATCATTGATATAGAGGAGGAAAAGTATAGGGCCTAGGACTGATCCCTAACGCACCCCTACAACATAAGTCCACACTCAGAATAGTCAGAGCCCACACACACGTTGGCGATCTTGGAGATATGAGGACAACCATGAAACTATAGTGCTGAAGCTTCCGAAGCAGGATCTCATGACAAACACAGACAAAAGTGAGTCAGTCCGACACTGATTGTAGTTGCCATAAATAATATTTAGTTGCTAACTTTATTACGAGGTTAAAATATAGTAACAAAAATGTTTATTATAAGAGAAAAAATATCTGATGTAGTAACGTTCATTGAGACAAAGTCGATTATTGTTGTTACTTAATAAAAATTTAATAAAAATCCACCTTCGAGAAAAACTGTTGTGTTTTGGGGAGTAGAAATTTGAAGAAACAGGTTCATTAAAGGCGGAACAGAGTCGCAGCCCGGCATCAAAATTTAGTTTTAGATGAAGTACTAGCAGTTCAAGACATTCTAAATGCCATCCGCTTACTAAAAATATTAAAATTTAAAGGCTAGAAGGTACAAAAATAAAAAAAAATCCTGAAACCTTGGACGAAAAACCTTCTGTGCGAGACAATGTTAGACCTCTTCAGACGGCAACCAAATATTAAGCTCATAATTTTCCATAAATAAATACAATTGCTCCATTTGGTCAGATGAAAATCAATGTGTTTTTTTAATGAATATCAAAGAGATTGACCAAAAGTAACAGTCAGGTGTGGCATATTTGGTCACAAAATTTTTGGCCCATCTTTCTTCTTCGAAAATCCTGTCCATAGAGGTAATTATACCGACATGTTAGAGAATTTCCTTTTAACCTCAAGTCGAACAAGATGAAATCCAAGAAGAACTATGGCCCCTTGAGGTTATTGCCCGATGGTTGCCCAAGAGTCTTTAAATAATAAATTTTCTGGACTATGGATCGGAAGAGTAGGTCTCATAGAATGGCCCCCTCATTCGCCGGACTTAACCGTGCCAGATTTTTTCTTCGGAGTTACGTCAAGAAAAGATGCCATAACCCTATCCAGAAATAGAACAACAGCTTAGAAGAAATATTAGGGACCAGAATACGGTTGAATATTTTCTCTGTGTACAGAAGTAAATGGCGGGCACTTTCAACACTTAATTTATTAAGGCGTTTTTTAAACACTTAGATAAAATAAATATTTATAATTAATGATAGCAGCTTCAGATCAGTTGAATTTTTAATTTTTGTATAAATACATGTTAGTTGTTTTGAAAAATATATATTTGATTTTTCGTATTTTAAAACCCAATGCTTGTTAAATTTTAAATGAAAGTGGTTTAACTACCAGCCAATAGGCAAATGAGGCAGCATTTACACTAAATTAAATGTTCGCCCCTAAATATGAAAATAATGGCAACAATGTATACGTTTTTGACATGTAGAAAGATCGAGCTTTTCGATGTTGGTAACCCGTACAGGATGTTCCATTTAAGCTAAGTGAGGATTGAC
>MU185411.1:14411-28086 GCA_016904865.1 Pissodes strobi | reverse complement strand
ATATTTGAGTTAGGGGCGTTAACCCCCAAAAAATGTTAAGCTTTCTACCGGGCCCTATCCACCTACAATCAGTGGCGGATTATCTAATTAGGAGCTAGAAATGTTTTGGTGTCGTACCTCGCCTATTCTAACCAAGTTTTATATTTCTGGCACGAAATAAAAAGGATCATTTCTTCCGGAGCCTACCCGGGAGGTGTCACATAATCATGTTTTTGGACACCAAAACCCCCCAACGATCAATTTTAGGCTCAATCTGACCAGTTTGATTCGACTAGTGCTGGTAAGTTTGGACTAGTCTTCATTGGCATGTTTAATGGTAATATCAAATAATTGTTTTACGCTTATGCAATTTCCACTACATCCTTGGTAAAATCCTTAGTCAATCCTAGGTCAATCCCATATTTGCCTGGTTCATCCCAATATACTCTAGGATTTTTAAAGGAATCCTAGTATATTCTCAAGAAATCCTGATAAATCCTCGTGCTTGTTCAACATAAATCCTCGTATCTTCACGCCTCGATGTATGTACTTAATTGGAAAAATGTTTAAGCCCCGATGAACGTGAATAACCAATAAATGTCATATTATATTTATTTCCTTCAGTTTAAAAAATACAATCATTGACTATGATAAAAGAAAATGCCTACATGTAGAAGTTATGTATGTAAAAACAATATATCAAAGCATCAAAATTTTCTTTCCATCAGGGTTTGGGCCCCAATCTTTTCCGGAATTTAAATTATAATCTTTATCAAAAATGTATTTTTCCTTGTGTGGGCATTAAACTTATAAATCCCATCATCTATTTCAATAACAACACATTAAACTATCATTATAACATTCTTTTCACTGATCGTCGATCATGCCTGTAACACAGCAGTGCAAGAAATGATCATTAGCGAAGATTATGTTTAGGTTGACAGCTAATTAGCCCAGTCAATAATTAAGGTTAACAAATATCATGGTACCCATACATTCAAAATATATTTAAGTAAATACTTCAGTCTTTGAGGTCAAAATTTAGTGATGGGCTTATTCGAATGAAAAATAACCTGTTATCCGGTTATTAAAATAACCTGTATTATTCGGTTTTCATTCCACAAGTATTCGAATGAAAAATAACCTGAACCTCATACGTACGAATTCAAATACGAACTACGAAGGAACAAGCCCGACGTATAACGACAAGTTTCGGTGTCGCGTCGATCCGTCGAATGACCAACGAGCAAGAAGCGGTTTTAATTTAGTTATGTTATGAAGCAAGTTTCGATGTTTTAGCTCGAATAAAAGATGAGTTTTTAAATTTCAAATGTACCGGTAGGATGTGGAATTGTGGAAGCCGAACTTGGGGGGTTGAAAAATAGCGAATATTAAGTTAAGATTAAGATTAGATACTTTGTATCTGTATATTATAATTTTTTTTATTAGTATATTAGTAGGTGTATTGTTAATGGTTTACTATATAGTATGTAGATTTAATATTAATTAGGAATATCTAATCTTAATATTTGCATAAACATTTGTCATGTTTGTTTAGTTTTTAGGTTATAGATTGGAATTTGGAATGTAGGAGCAATAGAGCAATACATAAGTCGTATATAACTATAACAATATATGTACTATTAATTATTAATATAATTATAGTACTATAAATACATCGCCAGAGAGAAAGACTTTTTTGCAAAGTAAATTTTTAATAATTATATTCATTACATGTAATCAACACATCCAAGGATCATATTTTGGAGTTTAAGTATTTTTGATTTAAAAACATAAAATCCTATTTATTTTATTTTATTTAATAATTTTGCGTAATCAAATATTATTCTATTATTATTTATTAAGCCATACTTAATAAGACAATAGACAATTACAGGTACGAGTTACGTTACGAATACGATGCCGATGCGATGATGCTGAACCTCCTTCCTAACCGGCTGCGATCGCTAACCTGAATTTATTCGAATGATTATTCAAATAATCATTCGGTTATTAATATTATTTGAATACAGATAATTCGGTTATCAAAATAATCCGGTTATGCCCATCACTAGTCAAAATACCACTCTACCGGCAATTTTGAATAAATAGTTAACGTCAGAAAATAGTGGCTTCAAGCTTAAATGAACAGATCGTGTTGAATTAATCCAAAAGTGATGAAAGCCCTAATTTAACCGTCGACGCGACGACAGTGTTCAAAAGTGTTCTCTAATGACTGGAGTAGGAAAAACAAGTATCTATCGAATTTTGAACGAAGAAAAGGCAGGAAGTGTTACTGCGCCAAAGTCAAAGACGCCTAAAATAACACTGGAGCTGATAGAAGATGATAAAAATTCCCTACGAAGAACCATTCATGGGTTTTTCATGGAAAAAAAATTCCTAACTTTGGACTTAATTGTATAGGCTTTCAAAACTGATTCACAGATTCCAACGATGAGCAGGACCAAATTACGGACGTTTTAAAATCCACCAATTTTCTTTGGGAAAATCCTGGTTGATTGAAAAGGCAGAAATGGTAGGGTCGAGAAGAACCTGCTAAGCCCTGAGCAGGTTAGGTAATTTACAAAGGTATGCACAAAACACCAGAAAAGGGAGAAAAATAGGCTGCTATTTTAACAGACACCCATGTAACAAAGAAGCACTCCAACAAGAAAAAGGAAGCCTTAAAGAAAAGAAACGTCCACCAACCAAGAAAATAACAGCTGAGAAGGAAAAGATGGAACATAATAAAATACTGATGGTCGAAGCTTCCTTTTCACCCTCCATGCCTTATAAGGATTCATTGGTTCAGATTCAGACGATGATACAGAATATTTGATGCGCAGAGATTTTTACATTGATGAACATTGGCAGGACAAAATCGTTTTGGCTTCAAGGCAATAAGCTTTTATTGAGGGTTGGTCAACTGATCTCCGTCCACTATCTGGAAAGGACGTCGATTAATTATCATACATATATAGAGCATCCATGCACGGTTTTGTTAATAACGGTCAGCTCACATTCGAATCAAGAGATATCCACAAGAAGTCTGACGGGTTTGAAGAATGGTTTACGCACATGATAGATTTGATATCCAAGGCTCAATAATTGTCATGAATAATTCAAGTTACCATTCCAAAAGGTTGGGCATGTTCCCATGATGGGATGTTTTAAACTTGGTTTACAGTCTCGGTTGATTCAACGAAATATATTATTCTATGATGACAATACAATTAGTCACACAGGAAGCATTAATAAACGAAGATAAAAACAATAAATACATTATTGAAGTAAAACAGCAGGGTAGCTAAAACAATGTGGCCTACAAATTATCATACTAAAAATATTTTTGCAAGGGCAATATCTAATATAAATATTTTCGCAAGGGCAATATCTAATGTCACTCCAGAAAACTGGGAAAATGTGTATACCTTCATGGTGATTCCAAAAAAGCCAAACTCCTCTCAGTGTGATGACTACCGCATGATTAGTCTGATGTCCCACGACGTCAAAGTATTCCTAAGAATAATCCATACACGGATTTATAAGAAATGCGAAGATCAAATAAGTGACTCTCAATTCGTATTTCAGAGTGGACTCGCACTCGATGCGCTCTCTTTTCTCTGAACGTGCTAACACAGAGATGAAGGGACATGAACATACATGTATACGCTTGTTTCATTGACTATCGTAAAGCATTTGATTGTGTCAGGCATCAGAAGATGGTAGAGATATTATCAGCAACCGGGATTGACAAGAGAGACATTACAATCATAGCCCAGCTCTACTGGAACCAAACTGCGGAAGTGAGAGTAAACAGGGGGACTCCGGATGCCGTGTCAATAAGGAAGGGAGTACGGCAGGGGTGCATTTTGCTCCGCTCTTGTTTAACATTTATTCGGAAGCCATTTTCAGAGAGGCTCTATTGGAAGATATGGGAGGTATTAAAGTGAATGAAGTGTGCATCGCTAATATAAGATACGCAGACGACACTGTGGTCCTAGCCGATAACAAATCAGATTTGCAAGAAATGATGGACCAGATTAGAAAACATAGTAAATGATTCGGACTACACATGAACATTTCCAAGACCAAATTGATCGTTTCCTCCAAGGCACATATCTCCGAAACGCTTTTGATCAATGGCAGGAATATCGAACAGGTATCATCCTTCAAATATCTTGGCACCATAATCAACTCGCTGTGCGACCCGAAGCGGGAGATACGTTCTAGAATTGAGCAAGCCAGGAAAGTTTTCACCAGAATGAAGCAGTTTTTCACCAGATTTGATTTGAGTTTGGAGCTCAGAATGCGCATGGTCAGGTGCTATATCTTCAGGTATCAAGATGGCGCCGACTGAGTCAAACGCGAAAGACGACACTCGTAATAAAACGGCATTTAAATGCTGTAAAAACAGAACCACAAGTGTGGTGGCGTGTGTGAAGTGTGGTAGTTTGTTCCACAATTCAGAACTTTGAGGTTAATGAACAACAGGACAACAATAAACCATCAGCAGAGGTATTTATATGCTTAAAACAAATAGTGGAAGAACTGAAGGATAGGAATCGGATTCTACAAGAGAATGCCACTATGTGGAACGAAAAATATGAAAATGTTGCAAAGGTAAAACACGAATTTTCCCGCCAAAAGAATTTGCCTCCCCTTCTTCGCCTTTGCTACTAACCGACACTCCTAAAACCGGTCAACATCAGCCCAGTAACAATGACGTCATCATTGTCGACCCAAAACCCTCCCAATCGGATCACTCCAAAATCCAAAACGGTCGTGAAAAAAATCAGGAGTTGGTAACACTGCCAAGGCATGTCAATGTCGTAAGAAAACTGACATTGACAGAAGAAGATGACAGTGATCTTTCCGGCCAAAAAGAAGAAGAGAGACAGAGTGATCTTTCAAAGTTGACGTTGACAGTGTTGACATCCACAACAACAACAACAAAAAAAAAACGAAAGCAAATGAAGTAACCAAAATTCAAGAAAAAAATTAAAATATTGAAGCTCCAAACACCCAGAATCCATAGAATGGACTACCGTCGTGAGGAAAAAGCATTCAACCGCAAAAGGCCGACCACCTCGAATCAGAGGCACAGCAACTGATGCCAGGCTCAGGGTGGCTGAGCCACCTACTTTGAAAATATGGTTTTTTGTGACCGGTTTCCATCCTTCAGTAGAGGATGCAGCCATAAAGGGGTTCTTAGAGGATCACGGAGTAAGCAAATTAAATTGTATATGCGAAAAAATAAGAACCAGAAGGGGTTGAAGAGAGAAGCTCTTTTAGGCTTGGTGTTCCATCGAATCAGGCAGAGATGGTATCTGAGGCAGCAGTGTGGCCTGTTGGGATTTCCGTAAACCATTTTCTCAATCTTCAGAACCGTCAGGGGCAACAGAAAGTTATCCAGAAACATTGATCAAAAAGCTAACAGTTTTCCATCAAAATGTATGCTCAATCCGGAACAAGGTTGAAGAACTGGAGGTGTTCCTGGCAGGTGAAGAAGGGAAAGACTTTGTTCGCCTCACAGAGCACTTTTTGCATGAGGATGAATTAGATTAATTTTGCTTCCCAGGATACACTTGTGTATCTAGCTAAGCGAGGACAACCCGGCAACATGGAGGAGCATTAATCCTAATGAGGTCAGACATTAATGGTTATGAAAGGACGGACCTGGTGCGCCTGTCTGTTGAGATGAACTGTGAGGTGGCTGCGGTTGAGGTAAAATAACTAAATTTTATTGTTGTTAATATGTATCGCCCACAGGGGGAAGATTTTCAGATGTTTTAACTAGTCTTTTAGAAATTTTATCAATCAATATTAAATATGTGTGTATTGTTTAAGATTTTAATATTAATTTTAATGAACAAACATGTCGCACTGCGGATTTCACTGACAATGTGCGGTCATATGGGTTTTCACAGGAGATTTTTTTAAACACAAGGCAAACAAACCGCATTGACAATATTTTCATAAATTTTAGGGGAATTTTATATTTTAAAACTGGTGTTTCTGGAGGGTTGTTGTCCGACCATGAAACAGTCCATATTGATCTAGAGTGCCCAAAATCACCACTTGTTGATAGAAATAAAGTTCTGTTGCACAGACCCATCACACAAAGAGATATTCAACATCTGATTTTGACTCTAGAGTCCTTGGACTGGTCCTTTTCAGGGTCACAAATTGCCGTTGACAGTAAAGCTACAAATTTAATGAATTTATTATCTAAAGCCATGGAAACATCATTCCCTTTCAAAAAAGAACTATAACCGAGAATAAGAGTGTTTCATGGTTTAATAATGACCTAAGACAAATGCGTGAAACCTTAAATGTTCTCCATTCATTGTATTTACAGTCTAGATCTACGGAACTTGCAGAACAATTTAAAATTTTCAGATGTAGGTATAGAGAGCAAATCAGAGACACCGAAAGGCAGGCAACCTCAAATTTTATTTTACAGGCTAACAATCAGCGGTAAATCAACACAGAAAATCAGGTACAAAAAATGCTACCCCGCCAGGCATTACTCCTTCAGATTTCAATGACGTTTTCTTGAGTATTGCTGAAAAGACAATCAGGGGAATCCCAGTCAACAGAGAGAGCCCAGAGGTGTTTCTATTGCAGTCTAATAGGCCTGGGGGTTGCTTTTTCTTTTGGGGAAGTTACTTATATCCAAGTCCGTGACACTGTGAAGTCCCTAAAAGGTAAGAATTCCCTGGACATCTATAGCTGGCCATACACCATGCAGTTTAACGGAAGGCGGGTCTTTCGATTTGTAAACCGGAAGGCAAACTGTATCGTTAGTGGTCATAATGGCCGGAAGGCCTGGCCTGAACTCTCGGCCTCCCAAAAAACAGTCAGGGCTTGATTATTTACCTTCCGGCTAGGTTTTTTGCTTGCAAGTCGAAACGTGTATTGTGACGATATGGGTACAGGCCGAGAGTTATCAGGTTCCAATCGTAATTCGTTTATTAGGTACATATGCGAATTCACTTGTCGATTTATTAACCTCTGTTTTACACATTTCGAACGTTTGCGCTTTACTTTTTGCTGTGTTTTAGACAATAAAGCAACTCCTATTAACATAAGATTTTTTTCCGAGACCTTATCTACAACTTTTCGCTTCGCACCACCCTAAAAACTGAACAAAACCTTCCGAATAAAACGTAACGTATATGCCTTAGCCGAGAATACAGGCTTGCTTCGGGTTTGCGAATCGAAAGTCCTGCCTTCCGGTAAACTGCATCGTGTATGGCGGCCTTAAGGATTAAATGTACCACTCCTAAAACAAATTGTAGAGTGTCTTATCTATCCATTGACAAAACTTTTTAACTTGTGCATAAAGGAAGGAACATACCCAACCTGTTTCAAAATTCATAAGGTTATACCCATCTGGAAAAAAGGTGATAAGAATTATGTAAATAACAAGGCCAATTTCTCTTATTCCAATTATCTCAAAAATTTTCGAAAAATTGCTAAAGGAACAACTCTATAATTATTTTGAAGAGAGCAATATTCTAAAAAACTTTCAGTTTGGTTTTAGAAAGAGCAAATCCACCACAGGCGCAATATTGGAACTACTGGAGCATGTAGTCTAGGGCTTTGAGATGGGGGCCCATTTGGGAGCAACTTTCTGTGGCCTCTCAAAGGCCTTCGACTACATATCCCACGAGTTTCTCCTTCAAACACTCCAATTTTATGGGTTGGATCACAAAAGCCTTTCACTGCTCCGTACATATCTGATGGGACGTACTCAAAGGACTTATGTGGATGGAATCTGGTCTGAAGATTGCCAAATCAATCACGGAGTACCACAGGGGTCTGTCCTGTTCCCGCTTCTTTTCATCGTTTATGCCAAAGATATTTCGCAGTCAGTGAGCTGCAAAGTTGTCTTATTTGCTGATGACACTACTGCTCTCTGCAGAAGTAGTAGCTTAGTCGTCGATTTGGAAGGAATGATGGCTGGGGCGGTTTTGGGCTTGGAACGATGGTTTGCCGCAAACAAGTTGAAACTTAATGTGGACAAGACCGGAGAAATGTTTTTCTCTTTAAGGAACACTGAAGGGGTTGGTGTCATGGTAACTAACGTTTCTAGGGATTCATCTGGATCATGCTTTAACATTTGAAAAATACTTTGATGCCGTGGCAAGTACGGTAGCTAAATTAATTTATCTTCTTAAAAGCCTCACGAAGGTCATTGATAAGGGGGTTTTGCTGATAGTTTTCCATTCTCTAATACAGTCTAGCTGTAACTACGGTCTTCTGACATGGGGTCATGCTCCTCAGGCTGTAAGAATTTTTAAATTGCAGAGACGAGCTTTAAGGGTTGTACAGGGTCTCGGGTATAGGGAAGATGTTAAGGAGTCTTTAGTCACTTGCAAGTGCTTTTGATCAATGGCAGAAATATCGAACAGGTATCATCCTTCAAATATCTTGGCACCATAATCAACTCGCTGTGCGACCCGAAGCGGGAGATACGTTCTAGAATTGGGCAAGCCAGGAAAATTTTCACCAGAATGAAGTAGTTTTTCACCAGATTTGATTTGAGTTTGGAGCTCAGAATGCGCATGGTCAGGTGCTATATCTTCAGGTATCAAGATGGCGCTGACTGAGTCAAACGCGAAAGACGACACTCGTAATAAAACGGCATTTAAATGCTGTAAAAACAGAACTACAAGTGTGGTGGCGTGTGTGAAGTGTGGTAGTTTGTTCCACAATTCATGTGCAATTCGAGATTGGGACGGAAAGGTAGTTTTGCTTGGAAAAGGCCGCGTCTCCTGCTGTGACATGGATACTCAGAGCTTTGAGGTTAATGAACAACAGGACAACAATAAACCATCAGCAGAGGTATTTATATACTTAAAACAAATAGTGGAAGAACTGAAGGATAAGAATCGGATTCTGCAAGAGAATGCCACTATGTGGAACGAAAAATATGAAAATGTTGCAAAGGAAAAACACGAATTTTCCCACCAAAACAAAGGTAAACAATCTGCCTCCCCTTCTCCGCCTTTACTACTAACCGACACTCCTAAAACCGGTCACCATCAGCCCAGTAACAATGACGTCATCATTGTCGACCCAAAACCCTCCCAATCGGATCACTCCGAAATCCAAAACGGTCGTGAAAAAAATCAGGAGTTGGTAGCACTGCCAAGGCATGTCAATGTCGTAAGAAAATTGACATTGACAGAAGAAGATGACAGTGATCTTCCCGGCCAAAAAGAAGAAGAGAGAGAGTGATCTTTCAAAGTTGACGTTGACAGTGTTGACATCCACAACAACAACAACAAAAAAAAAACGAAAGCAAATGAAGTCACCAAAATTCAAGAAAAAAAATAAAATATTGAAGCTCCAAACACCCAGCAAGCATCTCTGACTGATGCTAACAATCCAAATACAGAATGGACTACCGTCGTGAGGAAAAAGCGTTCAACCGCAAACGGCCGACCGCCTCCAATCAGAGGCACAGCAACTGATGCCAGGCTCAGGGTGGCTGAGGCACCTACTTTGAAAATATGGTTTTTGTGACCGGTTTCCATCCTTCAGTAGAGGCTGCAGCCATAAAGGGATTCTTAGAGGATCGGGGAGTAAGCAAATTAAATTGTATATGCGAAAAAATGAAACTCAGAAGGGATGAACAAAGAAGCTCTTTTAGGCTTGGTGTTCCATCGAATCAGGCAGAGATGGTATCTGGGGCAGCAGTGTGACCTGTTGGGATTTCCGTATACCATTTTTTCAATCTTCAGAACCGTCAGGGGCAACAGAAAGTTATCCAGAAACATTGATCAAAAAGCTGACAGTTTTCCATCAAAATGTATTCTCAATCCGAAAAAAGGTTGAAGAACTGGAGGTGTTCCTGGCAGGTGAAGAAGGGAGAGACTTTGTTTGCCTCACAGAGCACTTTTTGCATGAGGATGAATTAGATTCATTTTGCTTCCCAGGATACACTTGTGTATCTAGCTATGCGAGGACAACCCGGCAACATGGAGGAGCATTAATCCTAATGAGGTCAGACATTAATGGTTATGAAAGGATAGACCTGGTGCGCCTGTCTGTTGAGATCAACTGCGAGGTGGCTGCGGTTGAGGTAAAAGAACTAAATTTTATTGTTGTGCCTATGTATCGCCCACCGGGAGGAGATTTTCAGATTTTTTTACATGTTTTAACTAGTCTTTAAGAAATTTTATCAATCAATTTTAAATATGTGTGTATTGTTGGAGATTTTAATATTAATTTTAATGAACAGGGCGCACTGCGGATTTTACTGACAATGTACGGTCATATGGGTTTTCACAGGAGATTTTTCTAAACACAAGGCAAACAATCTGCATTGACAATATTTTCATAAATTTTAGTGGAATTTTAAATTTTAAAACTAGTGTTTCTGGAGGGTTTTTGTCGGACCATAAAGCAGTCCATATTGATCTATAGTGCCCAAAATCAACACTTGTTGATAGAAATAAAGTCCTGTTGCACAGACCATCACACAAAGAGGCATTCAACATCTGTTTTTGACTCTAGAGTCCTTGGACTGGTCCTTTTTGGGGTCACAAATTGCCGTTGACAGTAAAGCTACAAATTTTATGAATTTAATATCTAAAGCCATGGAAACATCATTCCCTTTCAAAAAAGAACTATAACCGAGAATAAGAGTGTTTCATGGTTTAATAATGAACTAAGACAAATGCGTGAAACCTTAGATGTTCTCCATTCATTGTATTTACAGTCTAGATCTACGGAACTTGCAGAACAATTTAAAATTTTCAGATGTAGGTATAGAGAGCAAATCAGAGACACCGAAAGGCAGGCGACCTCAAATTTTATTTTACAGGCTAACAATCAGCGGTAAATCAATACAGAAAGTCAGGTACAAAAAGTGCTACCCCGCCAGGCATTACTCCTTCAGATTTCAATGACTTTTTCTTGAGTATTGCTGAAAAGACACTCAGGGGAATCCCAGTCAACAGAGAGGGCCCAGAGGTGTTTCTATTACAGTCTAATAGGCCTGGGGGTTGCTTTTCCTTTTGGGGAAGTTACTTAAATCCAAGTCCGTGACACTGTGAAGTCCCTAAAAGGTAATTCCCTGGACATCTATGGATTAAATGTACCACTCCTAAAACAAATTGTAGAGTATCTTATCTATCCATTGACAAAACTTTTTAACTTGTGCATAAAGGAAGGAACATACCCAACCTGTTTCAAAATTCAAAAAATTATACCAATCTGGAAAAAAGGTGATAAGAATTATGTAAATAACTAGGCCAATTTCTCTTATTCCAATTATCTCAAAAATTTTCGAAAAATTGCTAAAGGAACAACTCTATAATTAGTTTGAAGAGAACAATATTCTAAAAAACTTTGAGTTTGGTTTTAGAAAAAGCAAATCCACCACAGGCGCAATATTGGAACTACTGGAGCATGTAGTCTAGGGCTTTGAGATGGGGGCCCATTTGGAAGCAACTTTCTGTGACCTCTCAAAGGCCTTCGACTGCATATCCCATGAGTTTCTCCTTCAAAAACTCCAATTTTATGGGTTGGATCACAAAAGCCTTTCACTGCTCCGTACATATCGGATGGGACGTACTCAAAGGACTTATGTGGATGGAATCTGGTCTGAAGATAGCCAAATCAATCACGGAGTACCACAGGGGTCTGTCCTGTTCCCGCTTCTTTTCATCATTTATGCCAATGATATTTCGCAGTCAGTGGGCTGCAAAGTTGTATGATTTGCTGATGACACTACTGCTCTCTGCAGAAGTAGTAGCTTAGTCGTCGATTTGGAAGGAATGATGGCTGGGGCGGTTTTACTTGGAACACTGGTTTGCCGTAAACAACTTGAAACTTAATATGGACAAGACTGGAGAAATGTTTTTCTCTTTAAGGAACACTGAAGGGTCTGGTGTCATGGTAACTAACATTTCTAGGGATTCAACTGGATCATGCTTTAACATTTGAAAAATACTTTGATGCCGTGGCAAGTACGGTAGCTAAATCAATTTATCTTCTTAAAAGCCTCACGAAGGTCATTGATAAAGGGGTTTTGCTGATAGTTTTCCATTCTTTAATACAGTCCAGCTGTAACTACGGTCTTCTGACATGGGGTCATGCTCCTCAGGCTGTAAGAATTTTTAAATTGCAGAGACGAGCTTTAAGGGTTGTACAGGGTCTCGGGTATAGGGAAGATGTTAAGGAGTCTTTTAGTCACTTGCAAGTGCTTACCATCACGTTACATTTTTGAATGCCTCCTCTATGCAAAAAAAAATCTGCACCAATATAATCAAGTAGTAGACATGCACAATCACAACACCAGACAGGCTCTCAGTGTGCATATACCCTTCTTTAGGCTCAAAAAATCCCAAATATCAACTCTCTACTATACTCCTTTATTCTTCAATAAATTGCCAAATGCAGTAAAAGCCCTGTCAGAAAAATGTTTTGCATCCACAGTGAAAAAATGGTTGTGTGACAGGGCATTTTATGATGTCAGTGAATTTCTGCATGCAAATTGCCAACTATTACATCTGTTTTAACATACTAAAGTCTGTGATCTTAGAGAGTAGGTAATTTAAAATCTCCAACCAATTTTATTATATTATACTGACTATAGTAACTATTGTTTCTTTCTATGTATTTTAAATTATTATGGTTAAGCTTTTGTGTCATGAGAACTGTATTTGTATTGTTTCCTTTTAACATTGTGTTTCTAATATGTATCCAGTAGAATTAGTAACTTTTTTAGATAGTTTTTAGTATTTACCAAATTTCAACAATATACGACGAATGTAAAATTTTATATTATTGGCATGAAATATACTTTACTCTACTTTACTGTATTACTGTACGGTTGTGAAGGCTGAACTATCGATCCGATAACAGAGAAGGATCGAGGTATTTGAGATGTATTTATATCGTCGCACGCTTCGTATCTCATGGACTCACCGAGTTACAAACGAAGGTATATGAAGACGAATGAAAAAGTCAAAAGAGTTATTAACCATCATTAAAGAGAGAAAAACAAGATACATAGGCCATATCCTGAGAGGCGGAAGAGACGAATTACTGAGGCTGATAATTGAAGGAAAGATTTATGGAAGAAGATCCGTTGGAAGACGTCAGAACTCCTAGTTAAAGGGCCTTAGAAGATGGTTCGGGTGCACTTCGATTGAGATATTTAGAGCTGACGTATCCAGGACAATATTAGCCGTATGAATCGCCAACCTTCGTGAGGAGAGGGCGTGATAAGAAAAAGAAAAATATTCTTTTAAATTAGTGAATATATATCCAGTCTTTAGAATTTACGTTAATAATTTGATCTCAAATCATTATTATTGAAGAAACATTTTTTTTGTTTATCTTCATAGGCTTTTAAAATATTATCAGGTGAATACGGAAAACAGTGAATAATTATGTTATAGTCCGAGTTAACACTTCCAGTAAGAGTAACGTTGTTGCACCATTTTTGCTTATAATATACTGTGCGGTACCGAGACACGTACTATGGCGTCAGGTAATTTTCAATGATTTACTACTTCGCCTTCCAGCTTGAATATAAACTTATTATCACAACATTTATATAAAGTATTCTTTGAAAATTTACTTGAAAGGAAACTTGGAGATATTGATGTAATCAAGGAAATGTGTGCATGTCTAAAGAAGGATCATATTAATTTTTTTCCATTTTTCCAAA
>MU185411.1:0-14401 GCA_016904865.1 Pissodes strobi | reverse complement strand
CGGTGTTGAGGATGATTAATGATAAAGCTAACATGCGAACTGTGACAAGAAATTATGTCGTATGTGGAATAAATAAATATTCCTGAATTATGGACATTTAATTTATTTATGAATGAATTTCGATTCATTGAAAAGAAAAAGTTTGGGTTATATATATTTTTAGTGACAGTGAGGTTTGAAATATTGGGCAAGACTTTAGCCGACGGGAGTCAAATCCTCGACATTTCCACTGGTGGAGCTTCATTATAATTCACGAATGTTTCAAGCGGGGAGGGGGCTAAGTTTGGGTAAGTTTCAACAGGGTCATCAAAAAATATATTAATAGCTGCGTGATCAATGCTGGCGGGACTTTCTTTAATGGATTGTGATAGTCTCATTGTGCCTTTTAAAAACTTTTCTATTCTTGTGCTGCCTTGTCGGTTATTGGTGGGTAATCAATTAACCCTCTTAAGAGTTTGCAAAGAAAACAAAGATCCACTTGAAGTCGCCTGCTCTGCATTGTCTGTACATTCAAGGAAGCCCTCATGTCGTCATAAGTATACTCATAACGAACCAATCTCGCTCTATAAGCAGCCACTCTCAGAAATCTATTTTGAACTCTTTCAAGGACTGCAATATGAGCGGCATACTGGGGTGACCAAACAACTGATGAGTACTCCAGCATAGGTCGAACCATTGCACAGTACAGTGTCCATAAGGTATTCACAGGCATATCAGTTGTGTACCTACATATAAAGCCCAGAAACCTGTCAGTCTTTGACACAATGTTGCTAATATGGCCATTAAATGACATATTGAAGTCAAACTACACTCCCAAATTCCGAACACTTTCCACTTCCTTGATTGGTGCATTTTTAATCTTGGAAGGAAATCTCACCGGTTAAGTTGACCGAGAAAAAGTTATTTTGTAATATTTAGCGATATTGAGGTCCATTTTATTCGAGCCACATCATTCATTAAAGGAATCAATTTCATTTTGTAATAGTTTTGCGTCCTCTACAACTGATGTCGTTCTCTAGATCTGACGATAATCATCCGCAAAAACCTAAGTTTCTCGATGAACAGGGCCGTTCTTAGGGGTGTGCAGGTTGTGCAGGCACAAAGGCGGCGAACCTTAGGGGCGGCCGCAGGTCGCCACTTGAACCAGTAAATTACTAAATGTATTTTACTGGCTCCACTTTATATGCAATGCTAAATTTCATACTTACGACATTCCACAGAAGCAAAGTTTAAAACTTAAAACCCTCTATAGTATTCGTAATATTCAAATTGCAGACAATTAGTTTTTTATGCTTCAATATAATAAAAATGGATTTATTGTATATTTTTGGTTGTCGAACTCACAAAAAAACGCCGTCTCTACTCTCGTCAAAGAAAGAAAAAATCGCAAGGATATAGGGCATCCCACGGTCCGGCCCGCGCGGTAGTTTGGATTTTGTGAAGCAAATTTTTTACCTTTTCAATCTATTCATAACCACAGAAGTGTTTAGCTTTCTTTTTTCAAAATGATGATAAGAATCACTAAACTCTTCTTCATGGTTAAATTTCTTATAATAATAAGATAAACGTTTGATACATCAGTTCAAGCCACCATATTGTCTACTGGAACGATTGCTTTCTTTCATCATTATACTTCTATCAAGCTTCACCACGAAAACATTTTTCGTAACATAAATACAATTTGATTTCATATAACTTGCAAGGATACTATTTTAAATACTAAGTACGAAGGTAATTAAACATGTGAAGTTCCCATAAAAGGGGGATGGTTATTCTTTAAATAAAGAATACTTATTTTGCTTATGTTGGGAGTTTTACTGCTAACTGGTTTCCCAGTGTTTCTATTGAAAATACATCTTAGATCATACATCTTCTAGATTTCGAAATTCACAAGATAAATAATCATCAGTAATCTTTGATTATTAATATTATTTTTCTTATTTATAACACTTTTATTAACTTTCCGAACAGTCTTTTGTTTTTTTTTTCTTATTTTGTTTTATAATACTTTTATTAACTTTGCGAACATTTTTTAAATTTATTTTATAATGATTTTTTTCTTCCCATTTTTGCCATCCCCGACCTTGTAGCTGGACTCTTTCGCCTTTTTTTCACCGAAAACCGCGTTTAACTAACTTTTTTTACTATTATTATTTTCCTATTTTGTTTTATAATACTTTTACTAACTTTCCGAATAATTTTTTACTTTTTCTTCAATTTTTTCTCATTTTTTCGATAATTTTTGGGTATCCAAGGAGGTTGCAGAAATATCGGCAAAAAACATTTTTTTCTGCCCAAAATTACCCCCTTAGATTAGAGCTCCGGTCCCACCAGATAGTCAAAGGTAGCCCCCGTATGAGGCGCATTTACCATAAGAATTTCGACCCCGTCGCTCTTCCCGTTCTCCCGAAATTAATTATTTTTTTTTTCTTCTCCCCCACGTCTGGCCGAACGAGGGGGAGGGGGAGGGAGAGGGGTGGGTACGAAGTCCAGTTTTCGTTCAAGATCCTCATTTTACCCCGGCTACATGGCCTGAAAATTTCAACCCTCTTGCTATACTAGAACATGCTTAATTAAAGGGGCGTTTCACCTTGGTAAGCATTTTTTCTGAGTTTACCATCGCTAAAGAAATTTCACATCAAAATATTTTTGTTAAAAAAAAAGACTTTTTTAAAATATAGGGGCGGCATTTTTATGCTTGCACAAAGGCGGCAGAGGTCCTAAGAACGGCCCTGTCGATGAACAGTCGGTGGTCAACACTGTCGTGTGCTTTAGAGAAGTCTTGGTATACCGAATCAACCTGGAGACCTTTCTCCATGCTGTTTAAAATGAAATTTTGATACAAAACAAAATTTGTTGAAGTTGGCCTGGCCATCATAAACCCATGTTTTTCAAGATTCAAAAAGTGCCTACAGTCCCAACTATTTTTTTTAGTAATAAGACATCAAGTATAGTTTAGGAATTTCGGACTGTGTGCAAACTGCCCTGTAATTTGTAACCTCCTCTGTTGGCCCACTTTTGAATATAGGTTTTTAGAAAGCTGAACTTCCACAAATCTGGGTAAGAACCTGCTGACTATGAATAATTGGAAAGAGTTGCGAAGGCATTGCAAGGGTGTATAGGCATCTCTTTATAAAAAGCAGGGGAATTCCATCTGGCTCACATGATACCTTATTAGGTGACTTTTGAGTTTGTTGTATAACTTCAGTACAAGAAATGGAGTATGCGAAAACATCAGCGGTGTTAGAAAATTCGTATTCCGGAACCTGACCAATAGTATGGTTTGAGTAAACACTAGAAAAGAAGTCTGCAAACAAGTCTACAGTCTCTTGATTACTACATCCAGTAGAGCCATTATAACTGGGAAGAACAAAGTTGATTTTAAGATTATTGAAATGTGACCAAAGTGATCTGGGATTCTCATTAATGTTATTTTCAGTTCTCTATTAAAGGAGCGTCTTCACAATAAGAAGCATTCCCACCTATTTCATTTAATTGAACAGCTCCAGGGTTTTTGTAGATTTTTCATGACATTATATCAAA
Organism: Pissodes strobi; assembly: GCA_016904865.1. Taxonomy (NCBI): domain Eukaryota; kingdom Metazoa; phylum Arthropoda; class Insecta; order Coleoptera; family Curculionidae; genus Pissodes; species Pissodes strobi. The sequence goes on along the minus strand of MU185411.1, from coordinate 10,858 downwards.
GGAACCAAAATTGCCTGCAGAAGTCGTGTGTGTTTTTTTTTAAATATTACCATTTTATAATAAAAGTATTTTATTATAAAATGATATTACGCTTCACCCTGATATGTATTTTTTTCGAATTTGAAACATATAGGCATAGTTGTCCCATTTTTGACCCGATTTATCTCTAAATTCTGAGGAAAGATAGGCCGCGAGAAGCGGCGCGGGGAAGTCAGGCAAACAGCGCACGGCGGCGCGGGCGGCGCCATCATCTTTCATTCAGTCTCAACTGTTAGTGCTTTGAACTGAATTTAATTAACATTTATATCCACATTAAATTAAAGTAAGAAATGTGTATTTATATACCTAAATTGATCGTTACTAGCATTTGTCCAAACTAATGACGTTATACCGTGGTTGTCATTGATCCAAACTAAACGTAAGATGTGTTTGGAGGACAACTTGATATTAAAGGTTAATACTAATTTAATCAGAAAAACCTTGTAAATAAGTATTGATGTGTGATATTTTATATTTAAGTATTTATCGCAATTTGGCTAAATAGTACGGCGGTTAGTCAAACCAACCTTGCATTTTTGAGTAAAGCATTGCTATTTGGCTCAGTGGTAGTATATACCCATACCTCACTTTTAGAAGTGGAACCAAGTTTGCAACCACGGGAGAGCTGCGATATGGCGGATCGTATACCTGTATAAATTGTGGTAAATCCGAGGTTCTATATACGTTTATTAGAATCTGTAGGTATGGATACTCACGGGTCGTACATAGCCATATATACCAGGCTTTGCATCCTCTACCTCTCCTAGCATCAGCATCTCTAGGAAAAGGGCGACTTCGGGGTGCAGCTTTAAGACAATCTTTTCAATCTTGTAGAATCTGAGAGAGCATGGAATGCTGGAAGTACAGTAGATAATGCTGGCCCTGCTAAGAAATAATTAGTTAAATGAATTTAGTGTTATAATTACCTAATGCCGATGAGATTTCGGGAATAGGTAGATACTTATGTTGCTTTCCAATCTTTAAGTGAACTCATAACTCCTCAACCTCTTGTAGTTTGGCCCAGCATAATATACCTAACACAACCACATATATATCTGATGTTCTAATCAGAACCTTTCTGTATCCATATCTTAGCATGTGAGCCAAATGCACAAACGTGCGAGAGTCGGCTTCTTCATGGTTACATGGAACATGGAGTAAGTCTAGTGATATTAACATCCGCATGGTTTGACGTTATGGAGTTGTCCAAGAATGGACTTATTTTTTGGTGTGTAAGAAGATATGCTCCTAGCCAGAATGCGATACAGATCAGTTCTGTTTTCGGAATTCCGAAGGAAGCTTATCCAGTTAGCTGGCATTTTGATGTCTATCTCTAGCTGGGGACCGATTCCTCTTTTCTCGCAGGTCAGAGCCTTCAGGTTTTTCTTAAGGTACCTGTTTGATCAAAATTACTTATGTTAAACTGAAACAACGTATCTTATATGTATTAAAGGCTTCTAATTCAAAGTACTTACAAATCCGAAATTATATTCAATCGGGAAACCGTAGAACATTCCCTCCTTTCAATGAATGCCAGGAAATTTTTTCACAAAGTCAGAGAAAATGAGACAAAGACCCGGCTTCATCAAGTGTATAATTGCTCCTCCATCCAAAATCTTGGCTTGGGCATTGGAACATTCTGCTGCAGATTTAGACGAGCAAGCGAGACATTGACTCAAAACCTCTGACTTAGCTGTAGACCTCGTATTGTCATTTGTGCTTGAGAATGCTGGTGAAAATTCGTGGCTCTCGTGGCTGAAGAACTCGTCGAAATTAGCCGGGCGCTTTCTACTGATTGCGACGTACAATCTACTGCACAGATCATTTGTAGTTTTCAATGCTTTAATTTGGCTCTTTGCTATTGTTGTCCTTTGGAACTGGAGAATCGCTAAAAATTAGTAGCTTATTTCGTTTAATTGGCTCAAGGATTGACACAGTTCCTTGCTCAAGTCTGTCAATCACAAACTTTAAGCACTGGTCTCAAACTAGAGTTTCCACAGTCATGACAGCCTGCTTAGAGCTTTTAGAGGAGCACTTACGTTTATTCAAATTGAATAAATCGTCGGTTTCCTCGGCAGAAGAATTTCCTAGTAAGACAAAATTACGTTAAAATAATAATAAATACAACGATTATTATGTTTTTTTATATGTATTTGCCTGCGGATTTATTAGTTTCTGCGCCTAGAGGGTAGGCAACGTGCCACCACGCGGATGGCAGTTATGTTCCAGAATACTTCCCGTATTATTTGTGAGTGACTTTCATCCATAGAAAGGGTCGGGTGTGCTCGTTTAGCGGTGTTCTCAAATTTGCGCCTGGCAGGTATGCAACTTGTTATACCGCTGCTCTCCCGTGATTGGTTCCACTTCTTAAAAGTGAGGTATGATGGGACAGTTCGATCACTCCTTTGATATTCTCCTAAAAGCCGGTTTTTTTTACGAGCGGTCTTAAATCACAGTGAATACCTGGAGCGCTATTATGTACATGCTTCCGAGTGCCGTCGGTATCGGTAAGTGTTAGTTATCGACAGCCGTCGGTAAGTCGTACTGTGCGGCATTCTATATGCTCTGTTACCGACCGATATCGCGAATTCGAGTCGACGAGGATCGGTATCTCTACCGTGCCCTCGTCAACCCCACGGTGAACGCTACCGATGTTTGTCGAAATTGTCATTATTTGTAGATGTTGTATTTTGGTAGGAATTGCGGATTATTTAACTGAATTTGAACTATTTGTAGAGTGATTTTACAGTGTAGTGTCTAGTGTTTAATGAGGAAATCATTGAGAGCCTTTCCAGGTATTGGATTACATGATCCCTCTGAGCGACATTATAACGCTAAATTTTGCTGAAAGAACGAAAAAATTTGAAACCTAAAAAAAAATGTCTAAACTCTTGCCCTATTTTTCAATGCAAGAATTGTTTCACCAATACCTACAGCTTAATTATCATGACCCTTAAAAAACAGAGGGTATTACATTCAGATTCGTTTTAAATTTGTGAGGTACTGCAAAATTATGAGATTTTTATACCTATAGCCTAATCGAACACTTAACAACAAAAACATAGGACATCATTATTCGCAGTAAAGACTTCTAAAATATGTGTCACTATCTACTATCTTTGTATACATTTTCAGTCAATTCTCGGGCCAATTGCAACTTGAAAGTTGCAATTTTAGATGGCGCGGCGTAAACCATTTTCAATGACTCATTTTTTTCGAGTGCCAAAACTATGTATAGAAAAAAAACTGAGCTTCATGTTCCATATTATATACTTAGGTATACGTATATAATTTATTAGTATTTTAATCCCACATGTTAGTACTTAATAGCAAGCCACGACATAAGTAAAAATGAAACTGGAAGCATGCACGACACAAATTACAAATGAAGGCAAAAATTTAAATAATCTCTCCTCGTTCAATACAAATCTCAACGGATTGACGGTGACATTCACCTGATTCACCTCGCCTCAACGCTCATTGGCTGAATGTACCGAATCGAGTGACGTTTAAGAGGCGTCATTTGGGAACCGATATTTGTCGGTTGCATTTCCGAGCGTCGGTAACAGTGGCATACAGAATAGCGGCGTCTTGATCCCGTTGGCCGCGCAACCGATGGCTGTCGGTAACATACCGATACCGACGACTGTCGATGCCGTGTACAGAATAGCGCTCCAGCAGTAACAGCTAAATGCGAGGTATACGAGGCCGCGCATTATTTTATCGCTTTGAATACATCTACGGGGAACGATCAATAACTGAATTAGTTGCTTTAGGTATTCATGTTAATATTTGGAGTAGTAGCTGTGCAACTTTAATAAAATAATAACTTATGGACTACATTTGATAGGTATTAACAACAAATGCAAAATGTGAAATAGAAATATATTATAAAGTACCTAAGTATACATAAAAAATGAATTGAAAAATTAAAATAAGAAAAAAAATAGTAAGTAAGTGAACTAAATTTTGTTTATACTAGCGTTTTTTCACAAAAAAGTAGCACAGTATTGCGAAAACCGCATCTCTCTCTATCTTTAACTCGTAAGTGAGATACCCCGTAATATCATCGAAAATGGGATACCCTGTACACTATCGACAAAGTACAAGGTCGGCTATCTGTCATACAAACATGATTTAACTTACAGGAAGGAGTTTCAAGATTTTGGCTGCTCGAAGGTATATTCTCTTGCCTTGCATCTTTGAAATTTTCTGTAAAACAAACAAATCTGTTTTATAGTTATTTAAGTGAAAATTAGTGTAAGAAAAGAATACGATAAGTAGGACGCCAATAATTATGCATTTAAATTTTCATGTACTTAAGAAACTTGTGTTATTTTATTTAAAACAAGCTGCAAATTAATATAGAAAAAAAAACAAGAAAATACGTTCTTTTTGTACTTAAGCAAAAATTACGATAGATAATTAAACATACAGATATAGATCATAAACTTAAAAATAATAAAAATGCAAATAACAAAAATCTTACCATCTAATTTTGAGACCATTGAAGGAAGTATTTTTGTCGGTATTGCAGTTTCTTCTAAGCAATAAGCGATTGTTCAAAATGTGCACTACATATTCTTATGCGTTTAAAAACCTGCTCAGGTGTCAATTTAGCGTATTTGTGTTGACCAGTAAAGCCTAATAATTATTTCCAATTCTGGCAACTTAAAAATATATGCAAAATATTTATTATGCCTATTTTACCGGAATCAAGTTCTTGACCAATAAATTGTCGTAATAACTTCTTTGCCGTATAAAGCGGCAACAATTTACTTCTGGTTCTAATTACGTGGCCTAGTTAGCAACAAATTTGGTTACCTATATATCGTAGTGGCAACTGCTAAACTAAATATCTAACTTAATCTAACTAACTTAAACTTATTTTTAACCGCAACGTTAATTTAAGTAATAAAAACTAATAATAAACAACTTTTTGAAAATTTATTTAAACATACCTTACTGGATTTAGTGGAATTCGAAAAGATGACACATTTCCCTGATTTATGTTAACATCACATCCATCAACACTGCAGTAGGAAGAATGACTAGCTTGAGAAGCCATTCTCGAAACTATCTCCAAAAAGTAACGTTTCAACGCACACTCTAATAATTATTGTTCTAAATTCTATTTGCTCACCGCGTACAACGCTCCGTAAATATGTAAGCTTAAAATCTTAGGACACCGCGTACCAAACCACTGAGAAGTGAACTGCCGACCGACCGGTAGAAGCGGCAGTTTGGTGATGAGGGAGGCGCGTCGGCAAGAGGGAAACTTATTGCTCGAATGGCCAAGTGCTTGGACTATTTAGAATATCTATAGACTCTGGTATGGGTATGTACTACCACTGTGCCAAATCTCAGTGCTCTACTCAAAAATGCAAGGTTGGTCCCAATATCGCTGATTAACCGCCGTACTAAAAGAGTCCCATAAGTAGGTACTATAAGTAATTCATTTTAAATACGTATCCCATCGAAAACTACCACACTTCGTCATCTTATAACCCAAAAACTAAATCCCTATCAGGTTGCGGTTTTAACAGGATATTTTCGATATTTCTAAAGTTTTTTTGACAGCGTTGCTTGCCAAAATGCTAATTTCATTCCAACAACGTGGCTTCCATCAAAAGTCAATCCTCACTTAGCTTAAATGGAACATCCTGTACGGGTTACCAATATTGAAAAGCTCGATCTTTCTACATGTCAAAAACGTATACATTGTTGCCATTATTTTCATATTTAGGGGCGAACATTTAATTTAGTGTAAATGCTGCCTCATTTGCGTATTGGCTGGTAGTTAAACCACTTTCATTTATAATTTAACAATCATTGGGTTTTAAAATACGAAAAATCAAATATATATTTTTCAAGATAACTAACATGTATTTATACAAAAATTAAAAATTCAACTGATCTGAAGCTGCTATCATTAATTATAAATATTTATTTTATCTTAGTGTTTAAAAAGCGCGTTAATAAATTAAGTGTTGAAAGTGCCCGCCATTTACTTCTGTACATAGAGAAAATGTTCAACCGTATTCTGGTCCCTAATATTTCCTCTAAGCTGTTGTTCTATTTCTGGATAGGGTTATGGCACCTTTTCTTGACGTAACTCCGAAGAAAAAATCTGGCACGGTTAAGTCCGGCGAATGAGGGGGCAATTCTATGAGACCTACTCTTCCGATCCATGGTCCAGAAAATGTATTATTTAAAGACTCTTGGGCAACCATCGGGTAATAACCTCAAGGGGCCATAGTTCTTCTTGGATTTCATCCTGTTCGACTTGAGGTTAAAAGGAAATTCTCTAACATGTCGGTATAATTACCTCTACGGACAGGATTTTCGAAGAAGAAAAATGGGCCAAAAATTTTGTGACCAAATATGCCACACCAGACTGTTACTTTTGGTCAATCTCTTTGATATTCATTAAAAAAAACACATTGATTTTCATCTGACCAAATGGAGCAATTGTATTTATTTATGGAAAATTATGAGATTAATATTCGGTTGCCATCTGAAGAGGTCTAACATTGTCTCGCACAGAAGGTTTTTCGTCCAAGGTTTCAGGATTTTTTTTTTAATGTTTGTACCTTATAGGTTTTAAATTTTAATATTTTTAATAAGCGGATGGCATTTAGAATGTCTTGAACTGCTAGTACTTCATCTAAAACTAAATTTTGATGCCGGTCTGCGACTCTGTTCCACCTTTAATAATGAACCTGTTTCTTCAAATTTCTGCTCCCCAAAACACAACAGTTTTCGGTTTTAACAGTCAGTGTCGGACTGACTCACTTTTGTCTGTGTTTGTCATGAGATTCTGCTTCGGAAGCTTCAGCACTATAGTTTCATGGTTCTTCTCATATCTCCAAGATCGCCAACGTGTGTGTGGGCTCTGACTATTCTGAGTGTGCACTTATGTTGTGGGGGTGCCTTAGGGATCAGTCCTAGGCCCTATACTTTTCCTCCTCTATATCAATGATCTTGCCAATCTTGACGCACTGGGTAAATTTACTTTATTTGTTGACGACATTACAATTCTCTGGCACGGTTAAATGGTGAATCGTTATTCACAACACTGTCAGCCGACCTACAGATAATAAAGCAATGGTTTCACTCAAATCTTCTCAGTCTCAATTCCCAATAGACTAGATTCTTGTGCTTTAAATGAGTACTGGAGGATGTCAATACTGAAGGTAGGCTGATAGAGCATCATGCAAGTAGCAAATTTCTTGGGATCACTATCGACTCTTAACTAAAGTTTGAGGCTCGCATAACTCATCTTGCCAGCAAATTATCTTCTGGTTGCTATGCTGTTAGGTTGGTCTGTGGGGAGCTTGGGTCGAAGGTGGGTAGATCTGTGAATTTTGCTCTTATAGAGTCACGGCTTCGATATGGGATCTGTTTTTGGGACAACGCAAGCAACTATCTCATCCAGTTGCTCTTTGGCATACGATGCATCTGCCAGGCACAACCTGACTGATTCCTACAGGCCCTTGGTTATTCAACAAAGCATTCTCATCCTAACATGCCTTTATATACTGAAGATCACTAGCATAACTTATAAAAATCGCTAAAATTTAAAGTTAGAACTCAGACTCGCTGACAGAGTGACTTGCATCTGCCCATCCCTACATCAACATTGACAAAAAAATCAATATCCTTTAATGCTGTCAAAATTTTCAGTAAGCTCCCACGCAACATTAAGGTGTTACCCTCATTGAGAGGTTTTAGATCAGAAACGGGAAGATTATTGTCTCCCGGCCCTATTACAATCTTCCAGAGTTTTACTGTGATTCTTTTAAATCAATATATTTAATTCATTACATTTGTGTATAGAACATATTATTTTGACTGTTCCGCCTTTGAACTATATGATCAATTTAATCATATAGCGATTTTATCTATTTTACTGATGAAAACTGTATCTGTCTTCAGAATTATTCTTTTTTATTCAATTGTCGGCTAGCATTCATCCGAATGTTTTTGTGCTACCCTATAGAACTAGCCTTGTCGCGTCTACATATGAGTCACCGTCGGCCGCGAAGAGTCAGGAACTGTGGAATTCTCCCGATGCGTGCAGCCCTGGTCGAGAATAATATAGAGAGGCCTCGCTTCTCCCGGATTATTCGCGATAGATTTTAGATTGTATATAAATAGCAGCAGGCAGAACGCGTGTTGAGTTAGTTAATCATTTAGTTCTGGATTGTAAAGATCTAATAGTTGTAAAGTTATAAGAGTAGTTAAGTGTGTTTAATTAATTGTATAGAGTGGCAAAGAATAAAGATAGTATTATTGCAAAAGAGTAAAAATTGTGATTTTCCACAGAACCCACGGAAAAATGTAACACTTGGTGTCAGAATTCGGATTGTGAAGAAACGGGACTTGTGAAGTGTTCTTCGAGGAGAGAAGAGGGTACAAGTACGTCAACGAGGCCGTTTTGACTGGTAGATTCTGTGACAAGTTTATAACATTCTATGGCCAATACAAGGTAAGAAACAACAGAAATGGAGCAAATAAATTAAGTGTTGGCCGATTTCATGGAAACTCTAAATGCTGAGAGACAAACAGAACAGGACCGGCTTCAGAAATTTCTCCAAGATCAAGAAGATAAAAGGCAAGCGGGTCGAGAAAATGATGAATATAGAAGGCAAGCGGATCGGGAAGAGGACGAATGTAAAAGGCAAGCAGAATAGGAGAGGCTTCAGAAAATTTTACAAGATCAAGAAGATAAAAGGCAAGCGGAACGGAAGGAGGATGAACGTTGAAGGCAGGCAGAACAGGACCAGCTTGAGAAAATTTTACAAGACCACGAAAATGAAAGGCAAATAGAACAGCTTCAGAAATGGATGCTGGATGTAACTGTAGGCGAGCAAGGAAAATTACAGAAAATATTGGATGGACAAAATGAGATATTTGAAAAGAAGTAAACAATATACAAAAAGAAGTTGGAACTGTACAAAAAGAAGTTTGAAATGAACAAAATAAAGTTGGAAATGTACAAAAAAAAGTAGGAAACGTGCAAAAAGAAATGAGAAATCTACCAGCAGAAGTTACCAGACTAAAAAATCAAGGAGTCACCAAGAGGGTATTCGCCACAGGGCAGCATATCAAACCATCAACCTATGACGGTCAAACATACTGGACAATGTACAAAAGACAATTTGAAGCCGCTGATGTTGCCAGCGATTGGAATAACGAAGAAATGGCTACGTCACTAGTGGTAGCGCTTCGTGGATCTACCCTGGAACTACTACAGACCATTCCCATCAGCCAACAAGGGAAATATGACATATTTGTAGCTGCCCTGGAGGGACGATTTGGAGACCAACAGAGAAGACAACTATATCAGGCGCAAGTAAAATCCCGGCATCAGAAACCTGGTGAAAACCTGCAAGAGTTTGAGGCAGACGTCAATTGGCCTACCCGGAAATAACAGAAGAATTTCAAGAGGAACTTGCTGCCCGGATGGTATCAGAGATCCAGAAACTCAGAAAATGTTACGTCTAGCTAAATTTGATATCAGCGGTGAAGTTTTGGGTAGATCCCTAAAAATCGAGGCGTCCGTAACATACCTAAGCCAACAATCAGGGACGTATCCATCTAGGAAGAAAAGCTGGCGAACAAATGTGAACTAACTGAGATAGGCGGTATTTTGAAGAAATTAAGAGAAGTTTTTCACGCCATGAGGAGATTCCGTGATTCAGTGCTCTAGACTGGAGATTTCAAAAGGGACTGTCATGAACAGAGATTCCGAACGCCACTAGAAGTTTTTTTTTTTTTTTTTTCTTTATGGCAGTGGCACACACACTAAAGGTAGATCCTATGGCGCTCGACGAGCGGTGTGTGTGCGAAGATGTTGATTGACACGGTTCTTGAATATTTGTAGGTTGTAATTAGTGGGAAACAGATGTCCTGGAAGTGAGTTCCACAGTGATGCAGTGCGCCAGACAAAGGAGTTCTGGTAAAGCGATGTTCTAGGTGTTTCTAGTTGTACGACGAACTGGTGCGCTCCTGCCGTCTGTCGGGACTGCCTGACAGGAGTTGCCAGGGGCGGGATTATGTGGGCCAAATCCTGGGAACATCTGCCGTGAAAGTATCTGTAAAACAGAGACATCTCGGCCACATGTCTGCGATGTTCCAGACTATCCAGATTCCGGGTCAACTCCGGATCGCCGACGAGACGCACATCCCTCTTCTGAATGGAATCCAGCAGCTTTAGGGTATGCTTTGGTGCGGCACCCCAGATATGTGAGCAATATTCTAAGCACGGTCTTATTTGCGCTTTGTACAGCAAGAGCAACTGCTGCGGTGTATAGAGTTTTTTGTTGCGAAATAGCGCACCAAGCTTCTGGGAGGCTGATTTTGCGATGTTAGCAACATGGTCATGCCATGACATATTGCTGTTGACCGAGACACCCAGCAGCCCGATTGACGAGGATGAAGGAATGGTCGATCCTGCCATAATGATGTCAGGGCCCGCTGTATTGGCCCTCTTAGTAAACGTTGCTGCTTGGGTCTTTGCTGCATTGAACTGGACCAAATTTCGGTCGCCCCAAGTTTGAACTTTCTCCAGGTCTTGATTAATTGCTGTAATCTGCTCCTGTCTGCGGTGATGAGTCTCAGTCGCTGGTAAGGGTTTTTCTGATCTAAAGTGGGAGACAAGGGTACTGTCATCTGCAAAACTGTAAACAGGATTATTCGTTTCGATCAGCAGGTCATTAATATAGATGAGGAACAGAGTTGGTGAAAGTATTGCGCCCTGAGGCACGCCCGCGTTGATGGTGAATGTGTCCGAGATGTGTCCATCGACTGCAAC
>MU185410.1:84737-114006 GCA_016904865.1 Pissodes strobi | reverse complement strand
TAAATTCAAAATGACCTTTTTCTACGCTAAAAGCTGTCTTCGTAATTGAGTCTTGATGCATTTGCCAGAGGCAAGATCCAGTGTTTTAAAATAGTTAGATTTCCGGCTTGCCAAGAATGTCCGAGATGTTAGGAATCGGGTATCGATCATCTATCGTTTTCTCGTTTACCTTGCGGTAATCGACCACCATTCTCCATCTTTATCTCCCAGAGGCATCTGCCTTCTTGGGGACTATCCAGACAGGTGATGACTACAATAAACAAGATAGGCGGATAATGCTGTCCTCCAACATTTTAGTAATTTGATTATCAATTTCCTTCTTATGGTCCTACGGGTATCTATAGGTATTTCATTAGTTGTTTTGATTTGATGTTTAATCTTGTTGGTAAAGCTCAACTTAGTATTAGGGTTATGAAAAGTGTGAGGAAATTCCAAAATAACTTTCCTTATTGCGTTCGTTTCCTCAAAGTTTAGATAATTCGTTCTTAAGACCGTTGAAGAGTTTGGATCATCGTTTTGTAAAATATCTGTGGTTTCTGTTATTTGTTTAATGTTAAATAAAGAAAATTGAGACTCCTCATAAATGGTAGACATATTTTCAATATCACTCAGTGTATATTCTAATAAAATAGATTCATTTGAAAAATTATGAACTTCCAGCGCTATGGTTCCGTTTTTAACTTTAGAGATAGTTTGAAGAATAAAATAGTTCGTTTTTGTAATTTCAGGTGTAATGACTGAACTCATTTAACCTAGTGTTAACGTGACATAATTGAATCGAATTTGCTGGAACTTCTAGTGATTGTGTGGATTAATCGTGCCTAAATTGTAAAGGAATTCTAACTCGTTGGTTATATAAAATTTTGTTCAGAAAATCGATATTTAATTTACTATCTTGAATAACTTATTCCTATTATTCCATGGAAGTAATTATAGAAGTTAAACATTAAAAGCTCGATATCATTTAGCTCGGGCTCTTAAATTTTCTGACATGTTACCAATATTATTTACAGGATTTAAAAGAGGAACACTCTCAGAAATGTGTTTTAGTTGATCTACTGGGATACACTTATAAATTTCAGACATCAAATTATTTCTAGCTCTTGATAATCTTCTAAATTTTTATTAGCTGACAGAACGGAAAACGAAAAATGTTTTAGTTAATAAATTAACAAACAAGATTCACAAGGCTTAATTATGTCACACCAAAATACAGTATATCAGGGAAAATTCTTGCTGTCTTGTAGCAAATAACCTCCTGGTACCCTGGTTCTGGATGCACTCGTCCAACAGTAAACTTTGATGTGGAAGTGGGACATAGGCAGGTTTCCAAATCGTCGACTAACTGCGAGTTAATTTTTCTCTAAGGTGAAGCTTGGTCTGAGACCTCTACTGCTCTTTTCGGACCGGGATTGCTTGTTCGGACACTCAACAAATGGTAAAAACCAACGTGTTTGTTCGCTAAAACACCGTTTGTAAAATTATGCACTGCACATAATAGACTCCTTAAAACTGCTGTGCTTTATCACACGCCAGAATTTGCGTAAAGTATTCCGCTAGCACTTAGCACAAACGCACTTTTGATTCTAACAATTTTTACTGGTACTAATTGCGAACACACTCTGAGTATCCTATCGACTGCGCCAATTGTTTTCTTTTCAGTCAAACTCGTTTTTAAAAACACCAACCCAAACTAAATTTTATTTCAAAAGAACAACATTTGACAAGAGAAAGTTTAACACATATTTCTGCGACTAAAGGTCGATGACAAATGTTGTGCCTTGTTGTTCCGGCTTCATATTTATAGGTTTATCAATCGATACAAAAGATAAGAAACAACAAAAAGAAAGAATGCAGCATAAAAAAGATTCTCAAGTTTTCCTTAATATAACTATACTCTTCCTTTCGAAATTAGGCATTGTTTGATTCGACTCCATACCCAGTGGAGGCTGTAGGTCAGGAGGAAACAAAAATCGGCGACTTAAAACACTAATGTAATCGCCCCATTTGTCGGATTTGGATTCAGCTGGTTTTTATCGATTACCGAAAATGAAAAAATATTTTCTGTGGGGAAAGGTCGTAGAACCTGTATAAACTATTTACTTATCTATAAACTATTTACTTATCTGGTTAAAAATTCTCTGATTCGATTAACAATCGAGGCAAATAACTTTGACAAGTCGATTTTATTCCAATTTACTAAGTCAAATATATGCCGACTTTATAACAAATAAACTGTTCTCTACCATCTAAAATACCTTTTTAATTTCAGCAAACATGCCAGAAGGCATCCAGACTTCGACGCTTCCGTGCTGCGACAGAGAAGGGCGCCGAACAGGACTTTCTCAATCAACTCCAGCGACGGGACCCCATCCGAAGTGTTGTCAGACTCCATGCCGAGTCCGTAGAGATTATAATATATTCGTACATGTTGTGTAAATAGACAAATATATTGTATACTGCTTCTGTTATGTGTCTGGGCCTTTTATTTTCACAGATAAATGTGAATAAACGGGGAATTCTCAAGTACAGGATGTTTTTGAAAAATCTTCATTGTTTTAACAAACATGGGCAAAGATTTGAACGAGCTAACAATTATGTTAAAAAGACCATAATTTTGTGGCTTGGAACTAATTTCGGTCAATTAACTCTGGACGAATTTTATCTGATGACGTAGTTGTAGTTAGGGACGTCACGATACCACTGATACTGTACTAGTATCGATACTTTTCCACTTACTTCTATTTTAGTATAGGAATCGATAGTCTAGTAGGATTGTAACGTCCCTACTTGCAGTTCGTATTAATTCTTCTTAATGATTTTATTAAAACTGCCCTGGGGTGAAGACGAATCTAAAATTAACATGTTACAAACTATAAACAAACGAATTTCAGTGATACTTCATTGCTTTTCCACCAACTTTCACCATTGTTTTTAGGTTAAGTTTGAGCCTATTTCCGGTCGGAATGTCTCGAGGTTGCTAAAACTGGCCTATAGAGAATCCTAGAAGCCTTAATCTGTCTATGTTTCCTTACAAGTTGATCAGTTGCACCTTTTATACCGACGAATAACATTATTGACTTCTTCTGTCATCATCATAAACCAAGTTGAAATATTGATTTGATTTCACCCGATAGATTGGCAAACTTATTTTGTCCTAATTGTTCTTCTCTCCTTACACTGTGATAAGAAGACGAACGAAATGAGAAAGCAATCTATCATTATTTCCTATAAAATCCATCGGCAATTTAGATCTCCGGCCCGAGTCTGGAAAATCGCAAAGCCGCAGACTTCCAGACTGTGCGGTAATTGCTCTCTGTTGCCGCACTGATACTGTATCGATTAAATATCGCTCATGGAAATATTTGAAATACGGATACATTAATATTCAATTTAGAGTTCCATAGCGAATTAATATTTGAATGAATGACGCACGGTTTGCTTAGCAAAAATCATGTTGTGTCGGTTACAACCCTCCTTTCTCCAGCTTGGATTTTAGTATTATCCATAAATATCGACAACTCGACTTTACTAAGTATCTGTTGAAAAACCGACCCTATAAACTTTTTTACTTGATGAGGATACTGTTTCGAATGGAATAATCTTTCGACCATAGCGCATCCCTAATTAAGCCATCCAGCAGATTTGCAATAAATTTAAGGGCTGTTTAGGTTGGGTGATGGTGTAGAAAAACCATAATTTGTCTATTTACGCCGGTATATCTACCAGAACATGACAATGACAGTATCCATTGTGATGCTCGCAAGGGCCTGCGCCTGATTTAGTTAAATTTGATTCAACAATTGTTTTAAAAATTTAATTTTAATTGTTGCAAAAATTAAAATTTGTCTCGAATTAAAACCAGGGAGAAAACGTTCCAATAAAATAATAATTTTATTTTATTAACAAGAATTAAAAACAAAGTTTAACCTTCACGAAGTAATGCCAGAATCGCGAAGAAGGGTTAATCATTTTGCCTAATAAAAGTATACGAAAAAACAACTAACACAGCTTCATTAAAAATTAAACCACTTACCATTGGATGGTGCATGAATAATCGGCATGGTGGTTACCTTCACACGAATAAGGGGTCCGATTTTAAAACACGTAAGACTTGTACTTTAGATTTTTTTGACTGCATGTTATCACGCAACTAGAGAAAACTAACTTCAAGAAATAGCTAACACAAAACGCAAGTCTCAAAAACCTGGTCCCCAAAGTTTGTTCTCAGAAGAAAACCATTGGCCATGGGGCGTTTCTAATAAGAAAAATGTCCAAACCCAGCCAATTGAAACGAAAAACATAAAATCATGACCTCAAAAGTTCAATTACCGCTTGGATTTTAAAACATATGTGTGAGCTAATTTCTGTGACGAACCTAAGTTTGGAACGTAAATTTTTTAACACGGGGGATTGGAATTTAAAAACTAGTTAAAACTCGAATAGCTGTTTGCGTCGAAAATTGGAGCGTTTTGCGTCATACCACCTTGCACGTGTTTTCTTGCTGCAGGTGTGCAGAATCCGGTTTTTCCTGGGAACAAACCAGTCGAAAAGCTGCTATTAAAGCTATAAATTAAAATAGTCTGACCAGAACTTGAACTTGAACTTGATATATTTATTTCAACATTACAACTTGTAAAACACATTTCCTAGCGTAAGTATGCCTAGTTCTACTAAATGTGGTTACGTCTGTCGTAGTTCCTTCTACAACGTGGCCCACAGATGGGGCACCCTTAGGGGGTTGCTCTTATACCTATCTTACATACTAGGGGTTGTGGTACTGAAGGCAGCTTAAACTTTCCTTGGGAATACCCTTCAAAGTCGCTATAGGGGTTAGTTGGCCGAAGCTTTATAGATATAGCAGTACTTTTTGCGAGTATATACAATATTTACAGGGGATTATGCAAGGAAAAACATAAGAAAAACCTTGCTTCAATACTCTCGAGGAGTAGGAGTACAGAATGCTAAAATGACGCCACAATATGTACAACATAGACTAAGAATAAGGTGCTATATACAATATATACAAAGTTTAGGAGGCTTAATAAGTCTGCTCCGGTATACTGTAACAGCATTAAGCGCAATGGTCGAGTCCCGCGGGTCAAGCTGCGGAGACACGGATGCTTCGGTGGCTAGTAGTCATGTAAGTTAAAGCGGTTGCTGCTGCGTATTTATATGACAAGCAGGTCCCTTAACGTGTCCGAACACGGTGAGCCGGCCCACCAGGCAGCAGGGTATACACTAGTCAGTGAAGGCTAGTGTTTCTGCTGTCCTAATACTTTTGATTTTTCGTTTTTCTTCGATATGTTTGATTTGAAGACTGAAATATAGAAAAATATGATGGATAAATGAAGGCATTTTGTTACTGATCACAGATTTATATTTGCTAAACTACGGTGGTCGCAGCTGCTTGTAGTAAGTGGATATATCTCGATATATTGTGCCGTGAGCGGTGCGGTGTTCAGGGTTGTATCGTGTGTCTGCAATATTAGCAGTTAGGGGTGAGCCTTTGATCTGGTGCTCGTAAAATCTGCATGCGTGGTTGTCGATGTACTCCTCGACATTTTCAACTCTAGCCCACGCATGCAGGTCATCGATTCTAATGCGATCTCGCAGCGTTAGCGAGAACGCCGCCCTCAAATAATAATTTTGTAGCACTTGCAGTTTGCGCTTGTGCATTCTCGCCACCGAACACCACACCGGTGCACCGTACATTAAAGCAGGTCTTATGACGGATTTGTAGAGTATCAGCTTGTTGGCAGGACTCAGGAATGACCTGCCAGCTACCAACAAGCTCAGGCCCTTCTTGATAGTTGCGTTTTTATTTGCTACTGATGCAATGTGCTTACTAAAATTTAGTTTTGTATCTAGTGTCAGCCCGAGATATTTAACTTGCGGTTTCGGCAATATAGGCGTGTTTCCTACCATTAGTGGAGTAGTTTCTATATCTTTCCTCTTACGAGTAATGATTATAAGCTCGGTTTTGTTTGTGTTAAGCGAAATTTTCCACTGATTATAGTACGGTAATAATAGGCCTATGTGTTCGCCTATATTTGACTTTGCCACCTCAGCCTTGGGATCTAGGGAATAGATTGCCGTATCGTCGGCAAAGAGGGCTTTGCTGGTTCTAGGATGAGACGGAATATCTGCTATATAAAGATTGAATAGCAGCGGCGACAATACCGTGCCTTGCGGCACACCTGCCAGCAGTCTCCTGCTCGCAGAAGCGCGCTTTTCTACTCTAGTACCGAAAGTGCGTCCGGCAAGGTATGATGCGATCAGGGATACAATGTGAAGTGGAAAGCTGTACTTCGCTAGAAGTTTATAGAGTAGCCCCGCGTGCCACACCCTGGCGAACGCCTTCTCAATATCCAGTAGCAGTAGAGCAGTAGACTGTCGACTATTAAAGCCTTGGTAAACGTCAGAAGCGATCTTCGCGGCCAGCATGACAGTGCCATGTCGGCCGCGAAAACCGAACTGCTTCGGTGGCAGTATGCTTAACCGCTCGACCTCCCTGCTGATCCTCGGCAAGATTAGCCTTTCAGCCACCTTCCCGAGGGTATTCAGCAGCGAGATCGGTCGGTAAGATGAGGGCAAAGTTAGGTCTTTTCCCGGCTTTGGGAAATGTATGACGCACCAGAAACTTCACTTGCAGTACGTCGTAATGAGTAAGGACTCGGTAAATTTTGATAGTCTAAACAGAATATTCACTTGTATCTAGTCGTAATGTCCAAGTGGGACTCGGGAAATTTTTTAAAATAACTTTAATTTTTCAAGTATGATACTATGGTCATAGTATTGACTAAACCAAAAAATCGTGTCTCACCGTTTTAGAGACTCGTGGAAGTAAGTAAGTAATTAAGTAAATTCATGTCGTCGGCTAGAAAAGTAATGTAAAGAAACGTTTGAAATTCGTCATGCGTCGAGGAAAAGGTGGTCAAAAGAAGCGATGGAGGCTAGGATTGCAGGTTCAGGGTTAACATTAAGCGTGAGACAGTAAGTTTAGTTTTAAATCATAATGCGTAGAGTGCCTGTATATTTGGAAACATTTATTGTTGTATGTCTGCGAGAATTTCATGAGTATTCCAGTAAAACAATTCAGTGCGAGCGTTAGACAGTTTAGTTTTAAATCAAAATGTTTAGGGTGCCTGTATATTTGATAACATTGTCTTGTTGTATGTACACGAGTATTTAATTATGATTATCCCATTAAAACCAATCAAAGCTAGCGTCAGTCCGTATTTTTTTAGTAGAAATTGTAGAATTTGTTTTACCATAAGCCACGAAATAATTAATCTTCAGCAAGTGTATGATACAAAGTAAATCACAGTGGAAAAGAATTATTGCTCATTGAATTTCCTTTATTAATCCGTAATTACTTGACTGACTAGTTTTACTTATCATGCTCTCAGATATAATATAAGCCGATGCACGGTAAAAATCACAGCGGTTAAATAGTAATACCAGTGAAATTGTCTTTTTAATGTGCAGAGACTGATTGTCTAAAGAACTTTAAATGCGAGGTCATATCAGAAAATAAGTGACTAGTTTTGAGCCAACCACTATCTAAACAAGAAAATGCTCTCTGTCAATTGTGTGCTCCCTTAAATACGCAATCTCAAATATTGTTTTTATTAGAAAAAGAGGTTTTTTCAGCTTTTTGGACCGTTTTATTAAATTATTGTCACTAAATGACCAACGTTTCGGCACTAGTTTTTGCCATCTTCAGGGCTACAATAAGAGAGAAAAAAAATGTTTATTGTATTTAAATTAACTGTGTATGGGTGTTTTTGGATGTATGCCATTTCCAAAAACAATCTTTTCTTTAAATTAGCGTCCTTCTCCAATATTGTGGTATTTGAAAAATCAAAATTGTGCCCTTCTGAAAAATGGTGAACAGCTAGTCCACTTTTAGGGTTATCAGCATATATAATATTGCAATCTCGTTTGTGTTGAGATAATCTTTTTTAAAGGTGTTGAGTTGTTTGCCCTATATATGTAAATTGGCAATTACTGCATGGCACTTTGTATATTACGTCCCGTTGTTATAGTAAGGGCACTGGATCTTTGATTCTTGAAAAAAGGCCTCTGACTGTTTTTATATTATAGAAAGCAATTTGGGAATTTGCAGAAGAAAGCTTTTTTGAAAGGCATTCTGATAGTTCCTTAATGTAGGGGATTTTAAAAAACTTTTTGTTTGTTGTAACTGTGGAAACATTTATTTGATTTTGAGTTTGATTGGAATTAAAAATATTATTTATAAGAGAGTTTGGGTAATTGTTCAAAAGTAATGTTTCGCGTAATTGAGCAAGATTCTTCTTCTAAAATTGTTGATCTGAGATTTTAAATATTTTATATTTGTATTGTTTTACTATATTAATTATTTGATGTATAGGAAGACAAGATTTATAATTAAGAATTCTGTTTGAACTGCTAGGTTTTTTATACAAGTCGCAGATAATTGCCCCATTGGTATTTATTATCATGACATCTAAAAAAGGAATACAATAGTCTTTTTCAATTTCTAAAGTGAATTGCAGCTTAGGATCTATGCTATTAAAAGTTTCTAAAACGTAGGCCATTCTGTTGGAGGGGATGGTTGTAAGGGTGTCATCAACATATATAAAAAGAAATGGGAGGGGGAAATCTAGAAGGGTGGTTACTGTTTCAGACACATGGTTCATGATTAATTTCGCCAATATTGGACTAAGTGGGTCTCCCATTGGTGTACCAAAGCATTGTTTAAAAAGAATTCCTTTGTATATAAAAAAGCTAGCATTAAAAATGAAGTTGACGAGTTGTTTAAATGATTCTTTATCAATGACAGTGTATTGTGAAACAGAAGTTCAAGTAGAGTCAATTATTTGTAAAACCAAGCTTCTGGGTATGTTTGTAAACAATGACTTAACATCCAGTGAAACTAAAGAATAACCTGTTGGAATTGTGTGGTTTTTTTAATTTTTCAACCACCTCCAATAAGTTCTTTACATTAAATTTAAATTGAGGAATGAGATTAGAAAGAATGTTATTAAGGAATTTAGACATATTATAAGCTGGTGAATCTATGCAGGAAACTATAGGTCGTAGAGGTTTGTTATTTTTGTGTAGTTTAGGTAAACCGTATATCCGCGGTGCTAATGCATTATTATTTTTTAATATTTTGCTAGTACGTTCATCAATAAAATTGTTATCTTTGAGCATATTCACCAGCCTATTATTTTCTGTCTGGTACTTATTTGTAGGGTCTTTTGTTAATTTTAAGTATGTTTCCTCATCGTTTATTAAATGTGACATCTTTTCTTCGTATTCCACTCTCTCAATTATTGCCGTTGCATTGCCTTTATCTGCTGGTAAAACTAATAAAAAATAACCCTATTTTTAGGAAAATTTTTGTTTGAATATATATTTTTTTTTTTAATTTTTTGTAGAAAAATTATTTTTGAGTTTTTGTAAATGGTTAGTTATAATATTGGTTGACAGTGCGCGAACAATTTCTTTGTCTACTATATCCGGATTTTGTTCTATGCAGTACTCTACATCAGTCAATAATTTCAGAGTGGGAATTTCGGAAAAACTTGGACCTATGGGAAACTTTGGACCTATTTCCAGAACACGTTTTACGTTGCCTGGAATTGTAGTGTTAGTTGTATTAATCAACCAATTGTTTTTAAATTGATTGGTACCAACATTATTACTTAGCTATTGATTAACTAATTTATCTAACTTCCTTAATAATCTATGTTTGTTCGAATTAAAAACGTGGTTGGGTTTAGAAATTACATTGTTTTCAAAAGAGCGGTATACATTATTTGGTAGCAGCAGTGAAGCCTTCATAGAGCATTCATTAATATAATTCTCGATACAATTAATTTGAAATACAATAATTTTAATTTCAAGACTTTCGGATAGTTTTTTGAATTTTTCCCACGAAGGGATGTTGAGAAGTTAAACATGTAAATGTACATTTAAAATTGTTATTTAAATGGTCAGGTAAAACACCTTTACATCGACATCTGAGCAAGAAAATTCTTTGGTTCTTGAGAACTGCTAGTTTTTCCATGGAGCTTGACCAATTTTTGAGAGACATCATAGCTTCAGTACCAAACTGGTCGAGTATATCACGGATTATTATTTTAAAAACGCAAACTGATTTGGCCTACGTTCATTTAATTATATTAAATATACCTGAGAATAGAATTGAGTGCTGGAAAGAGGAATGAAGTTGTTTAAACTAGGTGGAGAAATATGGGTAGTTGCCCAAGCGTCTAGTTAATTTATTTTCGACGAAATAGGGTGTCAACACACTGGTACTGCGAACCCGGTTACAGAAAATGAACAGGGGGTTAAGAAAAGGCCGAAAATACAGTAAGTAAGTGAATAAGGTAAATCGGCGTTCATTACACCATCTTTACAAGAATATAGAATTGCAATGAACAGGGGGTGAAGAAAAGGCCGAAAATACAGTAAGTAAGTGAATAAGGTAAATCGGCGTTCATTACACCATCTTTACAAGAATATAAAATTAATTGCATATTTAAAAATTGAGGAAATCCCAATACATGCTTCTTCCTTAAAGAGTTTGCTTTTTCTAACCTCCAGAGGAGTTTTCCTATAACGGTAGTTGCACTAGGGGCATATAATTCGTTCTAGAAAAGCTTCTCCATAAAAGTAATGACACTGAATAAGTAGGGTCCTTCCAGAGTAGAATCCTCATAATGCGTTGGGATTGAACAACAAAGAGCAATTTTCCTCTTCAGAGGAGCTCCCTCGTAAAGGTAATATTGCACTGGAAAATAGAAGGGATGAACAATGTAAAGATTTAGGTTTAAGTTTAGTATAGGACACCCAGAGGGGTTTTACCATAAATATTCTTGCGCTGAGCGGATAATCATAAATTGGATCCATGGATAACATGTAAGTGGGATTAAATGAGAGAAGGTCCTTCCAGAAAAGTTGACCTGCACTGGAAGGAAGACGAGATTATTAAGTGTGCTTTTATATTAGGACATGAAGGTATTGTATGGGTGAGTGAAAGTAAGAGTAGTGGATTTGATTCCATAAAGGTTGTTGCACTGAGTGTATGAAGCTAAGGGTATTGTTGTGCGTAAAACCCTTTAAATGAGCAATAATAAATAAATAAGATGTTACCTACCCTTCAGGAAGCGGCCAGCGCAACATGTGCTCCGACTGCTCGACACGTCGCGTCGGCTCCGGCGCCACAAGTTTGAAATAACTAAATCTGCAGACCCAAACTAGAAGATCCTCGGTCTTGAGAATCCTTAAAAGCGATTCAAAATCAATTGACTATTAACTACGCTTGTTTGGTTCAGGTATTTCAGAGCAAATAAAAGACGGTACGTTCGTGCAGGTTTAAGTTTATTGGACGCTCGTTAGGTTTGACGTTAACGTGTTGTCATATTTCTTTTAATAAACAGAACGTTATAAATATAAAAAAATGTGAAAGAGCTTAATTGAAAACAAATAATAACCTGTATGCGCACACATATCGAGCTAGATCAGTTGTGTATACATACAGCTTGTAATTTTAATTAACTTGAATTATAATGGAAGTAGAATAGATAAGAATGATCGAACAACTGTTAAGCACGTTTAGTTATAACGGAAGTAACAATAATATATACCAATTGATTTCGGAAGATCAAAATTAATTTAAACAAATTAATTATAAACGCAACATGCATAAGATATCTATCGTTTCATCATACTAGCAATAAGAGTCATCAGAATAATACTATTACTACTAAACCTTGTGCACGTCTACCATGGTATACGTGTCGCAGTTGTATATAAACAAAACTTAACAAGGCAAGGTATGAAATACCGTTACGTAAGGTTATTATAACCATATAGTCAATAAGTCAGAACGACAATGTTGATCATTTACCACAATATAAATCAAATTGTTAGAATAAGGAAATATAACATAAAAAAAAACTATGAGTATTAATTGAACCAGACTAGTAAATAGTATCCCTATCCCTACTAGAGGCATACTTATTTAAATTAGCACTAGTAAGCTATGCTTACACCTAAAGAGTTCCAAAAATATTTATATCAATAAAACGCAGCAAGAAATAAAACACGCAATTTAATCATGGAAATTGCTGGAAAATACTAATAACACGCCAATAACCTTATAGTAACCTAGACACTTATCTTAATTGGTCTCCGCCGATATTACCTCCAGCCTTCTGAAAGTAGGCTGCTGCTAGGCGCCTTGGGACTCATAAGCTCTCAGTGCCAATTGAGGTAATACCCCTACCTCTGTGGCTGCAGTCAGTACCAAAAAAAAAACAATGAACCGTACTGACTGGTAGCTACTTGGTTAGCTACTTAATCTCGCTCCAAATAAAAATCCTAGCTACGTAGGGTTTTTGATGGAGATGACGAATGGGAGCAAGGCTCTCTCGTACAGACACCCATTGATGAAGGAGATGGCGTATTTTGTTTCGAAATCCTTCGCACGTAGCCAGTTATCAAAAAAATCTTGACTTCAGACCAAATCAGACATGATTTAATTGACTGTTAATTTACTACACCAAACTGGTAACCATGCCGACTTCTCTAGCCCAAAAAAAGATTATCCCTGTAAGGAACTTTTTATCAGGCTTTCGCACTACCTCCTCTTTGGAAGATTTACCAAGGAAGACAACGAGGTCAAGTCAAGATCGTCCACCTCGAGCGCCAGGTTCAATGTTTAAGGGCCAGAAAAAATTCGACCAATAGGCCAGCTTTACATTGTCCTGCGACACACGTAAAATACAACAAGATCGTTGCCACTAAATTTAATAACAACTTCAATATGCAATAAAACGTACCTACGGACTTTTCTCATTTAAAAATTGAAACACATTCAGGAAAATATCCGACAAACTCCGAAACCAATATTTCTGACACCCATGAGACTGTTTAATGCATATTATCACCGAGAAGGTGATTATTCGGAAAGATAAGATAATTGTTTTGAAATGCACTGGTATAAATGCCTATACCTTTGAAGGTTTCCCTCGAACGATGGCCAGAATACAGTACGATTTATTGATTGATTATATGTTAAGCCAGTGAAAATGTTCATAAATCAGTTACGTATATAACTACAAAACTCTCAGTTACGTATACGATCACAGGACTCTCGATTTTCCCTGGAACAGCTCGATAAAAGGCTAGGGCCATACGACAACCATGCAGGTATCTAAACGAATAAGTAGATTTATATTTAGCTTGACGCTAGAATAACAGATGTAGGATTAAAGGTGAAATAACTGAATTTATTTGACCTCTATCTGTTACATGTTTTCATACTAAATTGACATGTAACAGTAGTTTTTACCGCAGGGGCTTTCTTATAGAAAAGTGGCACCAACCGGAGTTACGATCGCACATAAAAGCTTTCCACTACCTTTTACGGTTAGCGAGGTTTAGAAGGTAAATGAGTTAACAACCTATTTTTTTATTGCCCAGATGATCCCGCGTCATTCTTGCCATTAGTCAGTCTTTTCTGAAAGGCACCATTGTAGAGCCCGTTATTTCTCTAGGTGTTATTATCTTCACATTGGAGTGATATGACGTGAGGCAACCAGACAGCATAGGAACACGGAACCGTCGCCGTCGTCGCGATGACAGACAAAATTGAAGGAAGCTCACGTCTCTCTAGGCACCTACTAATGCAAATATTATTGAGGTGCTATACATGATTTTTTTCTTTAAAAGAAGAGTGGAGGGTTGAAAATGCTGTTGAAAGTGTAAGCAGGAGTAGTATTCTGTATATTTTGCCCCCAGATAAGCTGTATATACAGCCATTAAAAACATCTACATGCAACTTAAGATAGTTCCTCCAGAGAAAGAAGTTGCAGATCCGGTCATCTACATCTACAAGTGTGCAATTTTATTAATTTATTATTTAAAATGACGCACCTAAAAAAAGACAATTTTATGGTTAACTTGTCCAATTTAGCGATACTAAATTGCGAGCGAAGCACATACAATTTAAAAGATTAAGTAACGGCAAACTGCACGCAATTTAAGGCGGCTTGTCGCGTCGCGCCATTTAATATCCATTACATCTCGCACGGAATTTGAATGCTGACTATAAATCGGAGTTAAAACTTAAATAGGAAAACTTTTCTTTAAGCTTCTTGCCGGCAAGTACTTCGTTATTATGGTGGTAAATTGCCAGATTTACTGTTTAGTTAGCCCGGATTGTGCTAATTACGAAAGTTTATATTCGAAAGATGTTCGTATCGAACGTGCATCGCCAGTACAGGATGACCAGGCTGGAGCCTCATCGTAGGAATTTCGGAAACTATAGGAGTCGGAAAATCTGGGGAAATTCACAATATATGCTTACTAAAAATGAAGAATTTAAGTTAGAGCAAAAATACTTTCTTAGGCCCTTTTTGTAGCTGTAGCTTGAGGACGATGATAAAAAAAATCTTTTTCTACTACCGTGCGTAAAATACTCACTTTACGCACTCTCTAAGATTCGTAAAATAGGCCTTTTTAATGTGCAGTGCGTAAAGTAAGGTATTTTACGCACTAGTGCGTAAAGTAAAGCTGACATATTTTTTGACGTTTACTGAGATATTTTTTGACGTTTAGGGCGGTGCGTAAAATAATATATTTTACGCACTAGTGCGTAAAATAATTTATTTTACGCACTAGTGCGTAAAGTAATATAACATTATTTTTATTTTTTCATATATTTTTCGATAGTAGAAAAAATTTTGTATGCTACTCATGTGTAAAGTACCCTTTTTTTATTCATGGGATTGTCGCATTCGCCTACGGCTCATGCGACAATATTCCCATTCATAAAAAAAGATTCACTTTACACACTTGTTGCATAAATAACTATTTTAGTCTTTCGTTTTAGACATAGACTTGGATTTTTTGTCGTGATTATATAAAGTTTCTCGATATTCTGAAGAAAAATTACTCTACTACTAAACTACCACTAAAAATAAGGAAGAGAAAACTAAGATCTAAAACTGAAAAGCCATGAGTTTCTTGCTTGCTTAAACCCCCTTACAAGGGTGGTGTAATGGCACTGCCACGAGACAATTTGCCAGCACGCGTACCGTCTGGGCTTAGCTAGAACTGGGGCGGCCCTCCCAGACTGGGGTGACCCTCCCAGATTGGTTGCAACCCAGCTTTATTGCAATTGCTGATTATTTTAAATAACTAAACGGAAGGTGCAACAGCTAGCCCCGATCTACCTTAATCTAAATGCTAAGTTTAAAGTCTGAATTCAGACTTTTTTCTCGGAATTCTATATTTAAAGTTTAGTCTGAATTTAGACTTTTTATCTGAAATTTAAGTTTAAGGTCTGAAATTTAAAAAAAAAACATATATCCCGGCCGGCCTTTCTACGCCTTCGTAGTTTTCCACTCAGAATCCATCATAAAAATTTGGATTATCTAACTTTCAAAGGGCGCAAATCACAATATCTATGTGTTTCCATATCTCGCCGACATCGTATATAAATCACGTATTTCAATCATTCCATACAATAACTATACAATTCCACATGTAGAATCGATATTAATTAATTCGACTGAAAATATCTGCTAAAGCGTTTAATATTACAAAATGAAATATGGCAGAAATTCATGCAAAATCTGAATGCACGCTAATCATCTGATAATATTCAATTATTTGTTGAATATAATATCATTCATGATAATCTCATAATATGCATGTTACGTCGCATTATTAAAAATGTCGCTGCCAACGAAATTAACACGTGTATCTTCCACACGACATTTTAAACTAAATTTGGCATATATCTTTTTAATATTAGAGATACTATTAGTCGCCGAAAAAAAAATTCTACGTCGAGCGGAGATCGAACTCGCAACCTTTAGAACGAAATCCTACCATCCATTCATCGAAATCCAAACTTATTAATTTTAATATAGCGAGGTTATGCAGGTATGTATGACATTACATCTCAGATATTCTCGACCGCCTAACCACACCAAGGAGAAATGCATTGAACCTGTCAATAACGAATGGTCGTTTTTATGCACTTGTAATGACATCACAGACAAAAAGCTATCTGTATCATCCTGACGCCTTTTATTCAGAAACTTGACAAACTTGCACCGCAAAACAACCAAATTCTTGCAGGTATTTGATGTTAACTAATTACCAAAAGAAAAACCTGTTCAGAGTGAATCCATTGGGCCTACAGAACTTAATTAAGAAAATCGATAAACACATTACCTGCAATGCTTTATAATGAGGGTCTTAAACTGAAACTACCTCGATTCCGATTTTTTATTGGCATTGGTAGTATATTTCCCTACAAAAAAAGCATTATTACATTAATTTTACAAGTCATACATCTATTGGCAAACAGGCGGCTAGCGCCACGCATTCCACTTTGGCTCTGACATTGTACGCATGCGCCTATCAACAGCTAAATAACAAGTTGCGATCCACCAGCCCTAAATAACAAAATGCGATCCGTCAGCCAGGGTATTATTATGGTTTTACATGGCCCTCCGCTCGCTACGGGAGCTCAAGAAAAAGAACGGCTAACCAAGTGCTAACCAAAACTAACCCAAGGCTAACCCAAACTAACCCAAAATTAAGAAAGAAAGGTAAATTAATAAAAAATAATAAACAAAACATCTGTCGCGACCGACGGGAATTGAACCCGCAGCACAGGAATGGCAGGCAAGCACCCTGCCCCCTACATCACCGAGGCGTTGTAGAAATTTTGCTAGACCGTAGAGACATATCTGATAAATGCCAATGACAAAAACAATTGATAGGCGCATGTGTACAATGTCAGAACCAAAGTGGAATACGTGGCGCTAGCCGCTATATATTCGTAAGGAAATCGGATGCATTAGGGTGTAAAACACATGTAGATAGTTGTGGAAGCACAAGAATACATTAAAAACATGTATCGAACCCGCGACATTCAAGCTGAAATCCCAATGCCTAGCCATTAAGTGACGAGATCCACGTCCTTCCCACCCACTCCTGGACATATAAGGTGGTCAACATTTGGTCAACGCACTGTTAGGGGCTTCCGATTCGTCTTCGGTCGAGTGTACACGTGTCGGGTATCGGCCATTTTGTTTGAGCTTCATATACATATATGATAGTTTGGGGGCTCATGGGGCTTTCAGGGACCGTTTAGATTCCCCGAGGAAGATTCGGAAGTCCAGCCAGGGGTTAGAGCCCCGTGCAAGTACAAGATTTAAATGTGTGTGAACGTCCAGCCGATGGTGTTAGAACCTTAAAACAAGCCGTGCATGTACAAGTCGGAGCCCCAGGAGTATATACTCGACATACTGGAGGCTCCAAAAATAGTATCTCTATCCACCAAGGTGTATCTTATCTGGGATGGGTCACCCCAGCGCTAACTAAGCCTGGATAGAGGTCTTTTATGGCTGAATTTGCTCACGCAAAAGGCCAATAGAGAGTTTACTACTACTACTACTACTAACCTGTTAGGGTTTATAATGAAGCGCTTAAGCTAACCGTAACTAGGTCTTGCGCTTCGCATCAGTCGAGTCAACAACGCGCTGTGTAATGGCTCTTTTGTCGACACGTGGCAATCATTCAGTGACCGTTGTTTCTGCCCTAGGAAAAATTGTATGTTCTAGTCAGAAGAAATCCCTATTCACGCCGGTATTCAGGTCGAGGGAAACGGATGTTTCTTTGAAGTCATTTCTGTCTGTGCAAAGATTTACATACCATTTTCGATTTGTACGAGATAGTCGGAGCCATCAAGAGGGCCCATGCATAGTACCTTGTTGCATTCATTGCCACAAATCTGTGAGAAATGCAGTGCAAGCATTGTTTGAGTCCCTTCTGCGCTGCATGTTTGAGGCAGGTGGCGGCATTGAGAAATCCAATTTGTGTTCATAAAACCTAGATCAAGATTCCTATACAGCAGAAAGAACAGTGGCACTATCTTGGGTACTACTGTTGCAGCAATGGGCCACTCAGTGTGAGCTCTATTAACTGAGATAACTATGAGATAAAATACAGTAATATACGAGCAATAATAAAAGTATAAATATTACCTTAATGTCCACAATAAGCTACTATGTACACTATATTCACCAGTTTACGAGAAACGTCAATCGTTCAGCAATTTATCTTCCAACACAGGGGAAAGTCACTTAATAACACTTACTAAGTCTCTCCTTAGCATCTGTATGCAATGTACTTCAACTTCTTGCAAATAAGAATGACTCAAGTTGTGGTGGATTGAGAATATTATGCGGTTATATGCATAAATAACTTGTTTTGTGGAAATGCGGTTTTTTTATACACGCTACAACGGATTCTAAAACACGCTACGCAGATCGCGTAGGTAGGCTAAACTCTATGCAATGGAGTAGCACTTAAGAAAGACTTTATATTATAATAAAGCATAGAGAATGTTGACCGAGTGCCAGGAATGCCGTCTACCTTTCGGCTTTTGAGAAAGTGATTGTAAACGAGTGAGTTTACTTAAATGGCCGAGTGCCACAGGGAACGCTTACAGTACCGTCTTACGTTTGCTGGAGATGGCCGGGTGCCAATAAATGCCTTTTACTTGTAGGTCTTTGAGAGCGAATTGCCAGAGCTGGCCGGGTGCCAATAAATACCTTTACTTGTAGGCTTTAGACGACTACGATGAGATGTCGCAATGACAGAGTACCACAAATGCCGTTTGAGACAGAGATCTTGAGAGATTAGGAGTTCTCAACACGTAAAACTACATGGCATGGCCAGCGGCAGGCCAGCGCGGCTTACTTGCTTGGGGATCGAGATGCTACTCAATTCTAGAACATGAGAACTAGATTAATAGAACGCGTTGTCTCCGCCCTTTTTGGCGGGAGAAGATATATCACTCCGGAAATGGAAAGGGCAAATAATGTAAATACAGAGAAGTTACATAAAACTTAACATCGGTGATAAAAATAAACTTATGAATTTTAACACAAACCTGGTCGAAACCTGCTGGCTAGTTTTTATAAAATTCGATTATTAAAGATAGCAATTTTAGGGAAGCTAAACTGATTGCCTCCGTTTTCGCTGTGATAGGTCAAATCGCCGAATGCATTTCTGCTTATATAGCTGACACGCCTTGGGTTTCGAAATACATCGAGGTCATTGGCCTAGCACGAATTATACGGTTCAATGCAGGACAGCTTCTGTTGAAATTGCCGATTAACTCAAAGAAATCTGTTTTCTTGTATCGAGCTGCCGAGTGCAGATGAGTAAACGTTGTATCTAGAGATGGCGCTAGGAGTATCGTCGAGGTTTTCAAGAGACATTCTTGGAATTCTTTGGAATGCGAACACAGTGACGTGGAATCTTAATATAATACAAATTAAATCGCTAGATTTGAAAACATATTCAAATGGTTTTTGAATAAAGGGTATAAGAAAAACTATTCCTCCCCCTATTAGATCCAACAATAATATTATTAAATTTCAACAAGAAGTAAAATATCTAGGAATCGTTTTGCATCAACACTTAAAGTGGGATCCTCATGTTAAACAAATCACAACTAAAATGGCTCTTAATGGCCAAGCCTGGTGGGGAGCAGACCTCTGAACTGCGTTTGCGATTTTTCGCGCCTTAGTCAGGTCTCACATAGACTTTGGGGCCATCTTTATCAAGCCAACCAGGAAAAGAAGCCTTAATACTCTAACGAATTGTATTTTTTTTCTTGGTGACGCCACGCCTTACTTAGCGTGTAGGGGAGTACCTCAGTTTTAGGAACGCACTACGTCAAGTTGATAAGAGATAATAAAGGAGACACATCGATAAAAACAATAACAAGTTTATTTACAAACAAACTTAACAACGCAACGGTTAGACTGTATACTAATAAGGGCGTGTTTAAGTTTATAGATGAATTAAGAGTTTACATATTAATTGGATATTAAATGCATGTCTTCTCGAGGGAGGCTTAGTTCAAACGTCACTATTTTATTAATAAAGTTTATGGGAGCTGGGTTGTCTTATTTATGTATTCGTTCTGATATTTATAAGGTAAGTCTTTCTGGTTTAAGTTTATCACAGATTTCTAAGGCACTTTCACTACTTTTTAAAAATCCCCAAAAACTATCCCTTTACTGGAAATTCTGATACTTCACTCGTAAATTCGTCTCTCTCTACTTTTAGTATCCCCAGAATGCCGTATACCTGTGCATACGTCCACCCAGGGTAGGTAAGGACCTGATCGCCCTGAACCTGTGTCCAGGTGTTCACAGATATGGAGGTTGTGGGATAGAACAACTAGAAGTGTACGCACCTGTGTGCTGTACCGCAACTAGATTGAGCGGAGTTGAGAGACCCGAAAGCCTGATGAATTTGGCGTTTGCCTGCGTATTTATATGTTACAAAATGCTGATGGCTGCATCAATAAGGATTAAAATCGCTCCCGTCGACCGCTCAAGTTGTTTATAATTCACAGTGAATGTTTATATAACATTTGTCAAGTTCAAACTTAGGACAGAGTGATATTTAATTAGTAGGTTTATGCTTTTTAGTAGTTCACAATACGATAGACCTGGTCTTCTATGAAGGGTTACCTATTTACCAAGGATGTATGAGATCAACGCCTAAACTTGCAATTCTTTCTGAAGCAGAATTCTTGGACCCTGAGCAGAGAAGGAAATGTTGTCAAACTTCTAAGATCGTTGCTATTTCAAACCATCCTATAACTAAACTAATTTTAGACTGACGCAGACAACTTATTAATGGAACAATGATTTATAAAAATGACAATGTTTCTTATTTAATCTCAGCTCTCCAACATGTTCTGCCCTTTTTGAATGAATTACGAAGTAGACTCTGAATATTGGTTTTCCCCTCTAAAAGTAATTAACTGCAATATAAGAAAAGATAATCTTTTGATAAATGCCAGATTTGGGTTTATCAAAGAAAAATCCAAACAAACTTTCACTTTCACTTATTCAGTTGCTTCAAAGAAAACAATAAACTCGGGTATGGTATGGCTGAAATTGTAGCTATCCACGATGCCGCCAGAGTAGCATCCAGAAATTATTGAAAAGTGCACTTTTAAGTGCACTTTTCAATAATTCATTGTAATCTTCACAACGATGCAGCTGACAATTGGATTCTGAGAACAAAGAAACTTATCCTTTCACCCATCAAGATAGGGTTTGGCATTAGACTGGCTTGGATTCCGGATCATTCTCCTACCGCTGAAAACGCAGAAGTCGATGCCCTTGCCAACGTTGGCAGACTCCTAAATGTACCAACGCAAATGACCTTAGACGCTAAAGAGGTATAAAACAACATCAAACAAAGTCTACGTACTCAGTTTAAAAATGAGTGGAAACTCCTGATACGTATCAAAAATCATCAAAGTAGAAAATGTTTTGCCAGTTTTCCTTATAAAAATAGAAGACATATTACCACCATTATTAGAAAGCGTACAGGCAAAGTTTACAGAATTAAAAATATAAGTTGATTCACTCCGCGCCATCGTCAAATTCCACTCTGCCACTCCCCGCCTGCCCGGTAGACTGGTGCCAGTCTACAGTCTAACACAATAATGAAAACAGTTTTGCAAATTCTTCTAGGAGCTGTATACATTCAAATGATGTTCCATCAACTGGGTTACCAACTAAAAAAGGTAACTTTTAATCAGATTTTGTGCATTTTCAAAATAATGTAACATGGGTGCAAATATAGGTTTATCTAAAAGTCTATTACTTTAAATTTTGTGCTAATTAGTTATTGTGGTAAAATTAACGAAATATAGAAATTGCTAAAATGTAGGCAATTAGTTTTGCAAACCTTTTTCAAAGTAATTTGTAAAGTTTTGCAAAACTATGATGTAGTTCATCCTCAAAATAAATTAAAATAAAGAATTTTGCACGAGGTATTAAATTTCATTCTTGAAGTAAAAAATAATATATTTTACACATTTTATATGCAATCGTATTTACCGTAATTTTTTTAAAATATGCTGAATAAGGCCTTTACCTTTTCATCTTTTTTTGGGACTTCACAAAATATAGTTTTCAAAATTTTAGTAAAAACATATTTCATTATTAAACTCCTCCATTGATTACTTACTGAGCGGGAAATTTTCTCTATGTTTACCAATAGCGCTTTGACCGAAGTAAATCGCGTCATACTCGGCTCTTATTGCCTCAATACCCCCTACATTTTTTTACGGTCGCGTTGCGTCCTCGGCCCGCCTTTGATATGACGATTTCATTGAATTGGCGCTTAGTGAACCAACTTATATTTTTAATTCTGTAAACTTTGGTACAGGTCACTGCCTAACAGGGGAGAACCTATGCATTACAACTGTAATGCTCAACTTAAACCCTCTCCTTTTATGATGCTATTTGTACATATTGAATTTTGTTGTACTAGTTTTACTAACTAACAATTACTAACATCCAAGTTTAAGTCTTTGCGTTTCTAAATACTACTAACAATTTTGACCTCATAGCATATTGAACTTCTTCGGCTATGCTTTTGAGAAGCCATGGGTCACGATATGGTTACAAGCCAGACAACGTGTGGTCCCTATAAAATTGAGCTAGCCATTGCCTAGAAGCAAAGACATCAACCTAGATAGAAAGAAAGTGAGGGGGCACTTCCGCTTCGTCTTCGGTCGAGTTAACACGTCCCGTACCGACTCTTTTGTCGCTATTACAACAAGACATTGGGCGAACACTTGGTAAACGTGCAGTAATCGTTTTTCTCCCCAAGGAAGAATCGGGCGTCCTAGCCAGGAAACCGAACGGGAAACCGGATGTTCCCGTGAGATCGTTTTTGCTTGTGCCCTTCATAGATTGTGTCAGAGGTGCATTTCATATATAGCCAGTCGTAGACCGTGCCACTTCAGCGAATCGTCGCAGACGTGCCACGCATCAGTCGGGAATTACCAGGGGCACAGGCCCATATTACTGGAGGTTCCTATTAAATAGGCGCCCCAAACTGGAATAACGTGTAACACAAGTAGAAGGGTTGCTCTACCTCTGTTTAAGCGCCGGAGGGCGGGCGTGCTGGCATATTGCCTTGCAGCAGAGCCATTTTCGAACAATACAAGAAGTAAGTCGGCGGAATGCATGAAATCAACCCCCACAAATGCCTTACTAGCTGAATGTAGTGAAATGTCTCTGTAAATGAGAACAATATACTTGTCTCAAAAATTTATATTGAAAAACCTCTCAACTAGCAATAACCCAACCTCAAATCTCCTCCAAAAATTGATGTTACCCATGGATAGTGCAGATAACAAATATTGGCGAAAAAAGGAACCCCCGCACTTGATCCGAGCATACAAGGAACTCCAAGAGTATTTGAATATTATTAAATTCCAGGAATCTCTACCATGTTTCAGATATCTTTCTCACCCAGTTAAAACCGGTTCCCATTTTGAAATTGAATATGTCCAAAGATAATACTCACAGCAACGCCCTATTTTTGGAAAAGGCAGCCCCTTATACATGGATCTTTACTGATGCATTTAAGGACCTTAATTCCAACACTGCTGGATATGGGGTCTTTTGCCCAGCCAATAATATAAAATTTTCTCAAAGATTACTGAATGAAATCCAAATTTGCTCAGCTGAGATTATTGCAATTACCAAAGCTCTGCTCTTTTGTGTAGAACAGGACATTAGAGGTAAGCGCAGACTGGCCGGAGCTGAATGAGCCGCACGCGCCGACCGAGCCGAAACAAAATATTGTTACACTGTGTTGAACGAAGGTGCGCAGACCTTCCGGAGCCACAAGAGTCGAATTGCCTTCATTCAACACAGTGTTACAATATTTTGTTTCGGCGCGTGCGGCTCGTTCGGCTCTGGCTAGTCTGGGTTTACCTTTAGAAGGCTGTTATATTCACAGACTCTAGCAATGCAATCCAGAAGATTAATAGATCTGGCATATCAACTAAATTAGACCACATTTCTTTTTCTACCAAGCAGATGATCTTAGACGCAAACGCTACCATATTCGACATAAAGCTTTCATGGATTCCCGGATATTCGGGCATTCATGGAAACGAAGTTGCAGCAGATCAGTTGGCAAATATTGGCAGAAATCTGAGAGTTCCTATGGACGTCAGACTAGATAAATTTGATTTAATCCCCTGTATTAAAACAAATGTTCAGGACAAGTGGAGAC
Organism: Pissodes strobi; assembly: GCA_016904865.1. NCBI lineage: Eukaryota > Metazoa > Arthropoda > Insecta > Coleoptera > Curculionidae > Pissodes > Pissodes strobi. Next base: position 89,850 of record MU185410.1, on the reverse strand, counting down.
GGGGCTTGAAGGTTTCCACAAACAGAAATGACGGATGGTACGCATCAATTCACTGTGACTTCCCTTTTACGCCTTGGTTCAAAAGACTCGCATAGTTGATAGGAAACATATTACTACTATTATAAGGATGCGAACAGGACTCACTCTTTGTCCAGCTCATTTATCTAGAATAGGCCTCATCAATGACCCAAATTGTGATTGTAACACGGGAGTTGCTGATCTGGAGCATACTCTTTTTAACTGTCCCATTCTAGATACGGATTTGTACCTGGAGATACGAGAGGGATATGGAAATGGATAGACCTATGTCGGTCCAATCTATTTTGTCTAACATATGCAATGTCATTATCAGGTTTCTATCTCATAACGGCATAAAGCTATAATAATCTCGATGTTTAATTTCTAGGATATATAAAGAAACTTCTAATATTCCCTCTTTTATTCGCAGGGATCTACAGCTGAGGCAACATTTCGGGGTGTGTAATGCTCCTTCGTTGCCCGGGAGCGAGAAGAGTCTAGACCTATGTTGTACTGTATGTTACTGACTCCACTCTTCTTAAAGTTAAGTTTTATGTAACAGTCAAATTTAAATAAACAATGAGTGATTTTATACAGTGTGGACTATGACGTGTGTCAGGAGCATTTTATTAGGCGGTCCGGCAGAACAATAAAAACCAGTGTCTGGGTAAACGCATAACAGCGAAGCCAGCCCACAGCCCAAACGAAGGAACGAACATTAGCCTTAAATAAAAATAGATACTACTAACTGATTGTGAACTATTGGGAGGATAATAAAAGAAAACAGGTAGACAATACTTTATTTTTTGACATTTGAGAACTGACTTCCAGCATTTACGTCTAGGGATCAGGGCATGATTAAACACGAGCGCCAGTTCGGTTAGTTATAGGTGTGTGTATGTGTCGTATAGTAGTCGTTGTACATTGTGTATACGGCTTTCTGAGTTATGTAATATGCATAGTTACGTATATTCAAATATAGTAAAACTTCATAATGTCTCGTTACGGGAGCTCAACCAATAAAAACTAAACAACCAGCTGAAAATCCATACTAGTATAATTGAATAGAATAATATAGGTAAACTTCAATTATTTGATGAAAAAGGTGAGCTTCTACATACACCTATTGTTATAATAATTATAATCATATTGTTATGTATTTCTTTTAATAGAACGACCGCATGACCCTACATCTCGATGACAATTTCCTTCGCAATGATATATTCTAAACCGATGATGGTGACGAATTTTACAACAAAAAATGCATGGAAACAAAACAATGACACCTGGTAGCCACAGTCGTTTCCGAAAGTATGCTAATTTGAAATGTATGTCACACTTTATCCTAAGACTGAAAATAGAGTTAGAATGTACTTTTTCCCCTTATGAACTAGGCAATGTTTCGTCTATAGAAGTAATCATATTTAAAACTAATTAGTTGAAACAAAAATGCAATTAAACCCAGAATCGAACAACCAAAGTCATAATTCACCCTTTCGATCTGAAAAAAAAATCATTAAAAAATTGCATCGCTCCGTTGGCAATATGTCGCTCTATAAATCAAAAGCTGCCCGGCCCCGTCGTAACGCGATTCATATTTCATACGATTCAAAGCAAAAACTCGCAAATGAAAATAAACATTTAGTATTGTAAACAATGCGTTTAATAGGATTTGCTCTGAAATGTCGATATTGGTTATCGGCCGAGCTTTTTAAAGTTGTTTAGAGGCTTTGAATATGTCTACAGTACACCCAGAAGCTGCAGTCATCTATAAACGCGACGAAAAGGGTAGGCAGTCTTATAAAATACTCAGCAGTAGCGTGTGCAATTTATCGACATAAAGGATCTAGGCCGAATGCTTTGCTAAATTCCTTTCATAGTAGGAGCGTGAAGGCATTTATTTGTAGCCTCTTCATCTCAAATTTTTACACTGTTGGCAATCACGTATTTGACTATGCAATACTTTTCCTTTTATATGTTTCTTTCTTTAATAACGAAACACTTCATATGACATCTTACGATTCTACGCAATACCTCCTACAGAACGGCCTGACAGCTTACGCGTGACGTCATCAAATCTAGGCAAAAGTTATTTACAGGCGCCACTCAGTGATTCAGTCTTATTTTCTAAATCAAACAGAGAAGTGCTCTTAGGCACTAAAATTTACCATAGGGCTAGTTCTAAAGTCAATTTGTAAATAAAACAAAAAGCTTTAGTATTATATGAATATTTTAATAAGTTATTTTACCTGAAAATAACTAGAAGCTCATAAATATACAAAATATAAACAATAAGTGAGTATACGTAGTCAGTGCTACAATATGAACAATATCAGTCGAGGCAAAATATCGACCTTGAAGAATGTGACATGAATAATACTCTTAAAACCTAAAGCATGCATAAACAATTGTAATGTTAAACAAGTATATGAGTATAAACATAATCGGGCAGCTATATACACTTAAATGTTCATTTATGTTCCTGAAGAACTGCTACGATTAGCTGGGATAACTTTGAGATGAAATATAGTAACATACAAGCGATAATAACAGGATAAATATTACCTTATTGTCCACATACAAGCTAATATGTACACTAGATTCACCATTTGGTTAGCAATGTTCAATTGTTCAGCAGATTGTCTTCTAACACAAGAAATATCACCTTTGAACACTTACTAAGTTCTTACTTAGCGACTATATACAGTTTACTTCAACCTTTTGTGAATAAAAATGACTCAATGGCGTGTTGAGACTTGAGTATGATATGCAGCTAGATGCTTATGGCAGGGCTATTATGAAGCCTTTGTGGCATGCGTTTTCTACACGCAGAAATTATTGTAAAACACGCTACGCAATTCGCGTAGGTATGCTAAACTAAGTGAATTGGAATAGCACTTATGGGAGACTTTATATTTTAATAAAGCCGAGAGAGTATTGAGAGATTGGGTTTGTAAACGTTTGAGTTTACTTACTTGGCCTGTTGCCTTGGGTACGATTAGTACAGTGTTAGAGAATTAGAGAAACCTCCATGGCTGTGTGCGCCATGAGGAGCGATTTGGGTATCGCGACTTGCTTAAACGAGGGCCAGTTAAGAAGTGAATTCTCGAACGGGAGAAGCGTCTTCTGTCGACTTTTGGCGCGTTAATTTACCCCCACTACTTCATATTACGTCAGTAAAGGGCAAATAACATAAATATAGAGAAATTGCGTAAAAGCTTAGCAACACCGGTTGTCTAAATTAATATTATGAATTTTAATACAAATCCGGTTGAAATCTGCTGATTAGTTTTCATGAAATTTGAATATTAAAGATGTGAATTTTAGGGAATTTTAGTTTAGGTGAACTGGCTATCCTGTAGGATGCGCTGTGATTGGTCGCCTCGGTCGCCGGGGTTTAGCGGGAAACGCTATGATTGGTCAGATGAGTTTAGGATGCGCGGCCGGCTCCAAATGAGTAAAGGTGGTTACAACAGATGGCGCTAGTAATACCGCCCGGATAAAGCGGGAAGCGCTATGAAGCGCTATGATTGGTCGGAGGCCTTTTGAGGACGCTTAACTTTTAGCTTTCTAGACTGTCTAGCGCAGTGGATAAACGAGGTAAACAAGAGATGGCGTTAGTAGTATCGCCAAGGTTTTAAATTGTTTGGTATGCGAGGACAGTGGCGTGGAGTGTTAAACTGTACGAAAATTAAATCGTTAGATTTGAAGACGTGTTCAAAAATGGTTTTTGAACACTCAGACGATTTGACAACCCTTCTTACTATAGCATCATTATTCACTATTCAAGGCGATACTTCATGTTTGTTGTTGCGAAAGACGTTCGAGTTGACATGCGAAGACACTTTCAAGTTAAACGGAAGTTTGTTGTTTATCGTAAGATGGCAAATTTAGATCAACAACCATCCTTGAACAATACAAATGAACGAGCAAAATTTAACCAGCCAAAAGTAACTTTGCAAAATCCTTTTAAATATTTCGCTCCAGTGCAAAGAGATAAGAAATTTTCTTGAGTATTCTTGTCACACTTTATAGAGTGTTAAAACTTACACGGGCGTGGCGGAGTGGCTTTCAAGTTTAGAGGAAGTCCGGGCGCTTTAAGCGTACGCCGTTGATTCCGCTGTCAAAAGGAGTTCATCGACATGTTTTCCATGAAAGTTTCAATGGAGCGTGTACAGATTTTATATGGCATGCGTTTATTGTTTCAACAGCGAGTTTTGCAAAGTTGTGCAACTGATTGAAGTTCGATCGTTACCTTCATCGCAAACAAGAGAGAATATTTAGTACATACAAGCGCTTCTAATATTTCCTGAAGTTATATGTTGTGGAACATTCAGAAAAATAGTATTCAAAAAATTGATTTATACGTGTACTCTTTATTCAATGATCACTTAAGGTAACACTCATTTAATAGGATGGGGCTTGAGGGTCAAGTCAAAGCCAAAAGCTTTCTCAAAGTTAACGTGCTCATGAAGGTTGAACCAAAGCCATGCCAAGATCGTGCGAGTACATGAATATTCAAGCTCACGCAAGGTGGGGTGAGGGAGAATATCTCTCTATCTATAATATATTGCTAATCTCAACTAAACAAAAACTGAGACGCTTGATTTTTCTCTCAGACAGGCATGAAGACATCTATAACCAGGAACAGAAGATGTTTTTAAATCGTATGAATTTTAGCCTAGAATTAAAGATAAACGAAACTAATGGTATAAAATATTACGTCCCTCGTATATGTACATAAATAATTCCATTATTTTTAGCCATGTCCGCATATATAGTTTTTCTAGCTCTATATGGGCAAACATAACATGACCCCCGTAAATTTAATACGGTATTAGTGCTTACTCGGGATTAAACCGAAGAGCTTTTTGCGAATCTCTATAAGCCTGGATTTTATTTGCCCCGAAGTTCCATCTTTTGTCAATAAAGCTGGAGAGTTTATAAAAATTTCAGCCGATTTTAGGAGAAAAAGCTGTCACGGCTTATTCGGTTTTCTCGAATGTGCGCAAACCGTTCCGCTCTAGCTTAAACCTGTTTGAATTATATATCGAAACTTTAGATGTCAATGCGTTTTGATCTAAACTGATAAAAC
>MU185410.1:61780-74737 GCA_016904865.1 Pissodes strobi | reverse complement strand
TATATATATATATATATATATATTACTGTGAAAGTCCGAAATTAATGAATGTCGACAAACACCAAATGAATTGGTGAAAGACCGAACATTTATTAATTTTATTATAAACTCGGATTTTCACCAGAGTATGTCGACAAACACAAATGAGCTTCGGTGAATGTCGGAAACGATCGGTTATAACTGACTTTTTGGGGGTTTATTTCTTTGCTTCGCTTCTGTGTTGGCTTGACGTCAATCTTACGTAAGGTTTGATAGCGTGTGTGCAAGCTTGCTAATTTAATAATTGATATGTTATTATAATTTGTGTTCAATGGCTACGGCAGTAAATCGTGATCAGTTTTTTGAAATGTTATTCGAAGTAAACGAGAAGACAATTGTTTTTATTTTTCTCAAGAAAGGTACTCTAAAATCGTGTTTGAAGTAATTTCTGCTAAAAATAAGTGAAGTACACCTTTGGACTACAGACGTTTAAAACGTTTTGACATTTTAAAAGTTAGTGATGAAGAAAAGTTAATTGTGCCATTAAAACCAGGAGAAACGAATATCCAGTATTATGTTACAAATGAAGAGTTGTTTGATATACTTTTTGAAACTCATGTAAGAACAGGCCATGGAGGAAGAACACGAATGCTTAAAGAATTGCAAATTAAATACAAAAATATTACTTATGAAGTTATAATGTTGTATTTAAATTCATGTAAACAATGTCAAATGAAACATAGTGCGCCTAAAAAAGATATTGTTGTGAAATCAATGGTCAGTTCCGAATTAAATTCTAGATGTCAAGTCGATTTAATGACTTGTAATCACACAGCGATGGCAAGTACAAATTTATAATGGTATATCAAGATCATTTGACCAAGTTTGTCCAGTTACGACCATTCAAAACCAAGAGAGCGGAAGAAGTAGCATATCACCTTCTTCAATTTTTTGTTACATTTGGTGCTCCCGCTATATTGCATAATGGTAGAGAGTTCAGTAATAGAGTCATATCTGAACTATGCGATATGTGGAAAGATGTTAAAATAGTACACGGAAAGCCTCGTCACAGTCAAACACAAGGCTCAGTCGAAAGAGCCAATCAGGACATACAAAATATGTTAACTGCATGGGTGCAAGACAATGAGTCGAATAAATGGTCAGAAGGTTTGCTGTTTGTCCAATTCGCCAAAAACACAACTTATCATGAAGCCCTGTTTGGCGCTAAATCAAAAAGGGGCATAGCATTGTCATTTCTCCCTTGCGGGCAAATTACAAACATTGAAACTGAGGAACAGCTAAAAGCCTACGTTAAAACTTTTGAAGAAAATTTGGTTAGTAACTATATTGATGGTCATGTTTCAGATGAAAACGACATGGATCCGTAACCTAGCACGTCTTCCTCTCAAGTACTGACTGATCCGCAACCCAGCACGTCTTCATTTCAAGTCCTGACTGATCCGCAACCCAGCACGTCTTCATTTCAAGCACTGACTGATCCGCAACCAGACACGTCTTCATCTCAAACGCTGACTGAACAGCATGAGCTAATTTCTTCAAAAAGAGTAGCCGCAAAAGAGAATCTTCTACTTCAAGCAACAAAAATGTTGCGAACCTCAAAAAAAAAGTTTCCTCCGGCCCAAATTGGTGATACCGTAAGAATGAAGGTCCCTGACGTCGACCGTGGTCGTACTGACCCCCGAAATGTGTTAGCGACTGTTGTTGGAATAGAGGATTCGAACTTTTATAAATTAGCGAACAAAAATGGTACCTTGAAGCAGCTTTTCACCCGTAGTCAATTCGCAATTTGTAAAGAAAAGTTACTTTCCATGGATGATATTTCAACTCAAGAAATGTCGCTAAGAGAAGCAGCTTCTGCTAATTCAAAAAGTGGAGGACAAGGCTATACACGTTGTAACTGCAAAAAGAAGTGTCCACGGCTAAATGCAGCTGTAAAAGCAAGAAGCTTTTGTGCAATTGTCATGGTAGTTTAAATTTTCAGGATTTTTTTGGAAAATTGCGATAACATTTGTTGCAAAATTAAAAAAATATAATTTTGTTTCAATATTATTAATAAAATGATATATGTAATAGAATTATTATTTTCTAATGCATCCTACACGTTTTAAGTAAATAGGTAAGCGACAAAGTTAATGACATGTTTGCTTCCCAATGCCCTCGAAGTAGTAGGTAGGTATTTATATTTTCAGATCGAATCGTGAATATATTGAAAATCGTTGAAGTAAATATAAATAAATGTGTAAATGTTCAGCATAGATTTGTAAAGAGTCGAATTTTGTGCAAGTGTCATGGTAGTTTAAATTGTTGCAATAAATAAGATTGTCATACATTTTCTTTGTTTTTTTTATCTTTCAGTTTAAAAATTAAAATTATGTGTACGTTTGTTATATTGATATTATTTTAGTTGTGTTTGTTTTAAATAAGTTCAACAATTTCTTTGTGATTATTGGAAATTTTTTCCCATGTTTTAATAAATAAATATCCTAAAGAGTTTTATTTTTGTTTTCGTTTAATAAAAAAATGTTCCTTTTCAACATACACCATGGATGCATGGTGAATGCTGACATTCACCGGTGTATCTCGACATTCACCGGATTTCGGACCTTCACAGTAACATATATATATATATATATATATACCTTGTCCTTTGGTATCTAATTCCTTTTGTAGCACTATGTGCATGGCCATCGGTCACACACAGTAGATGCATTCCGAGGTGTTTTTGTTTTTAAAACGGTGGAAGTACCTCATAAAACAACCATGACCCGTAAACAGTTGGCTGAGGTGGTAATTCAGCCTCCGTGTTACCTTTTCATCCACGGGACAATATCTGGGATCAGCCTCCTTGTCCACCTACCATTTCTTGCATCTTCTGCCCATCGTCTTTGCCATTCCTGAAGCGTTGCCTCTTTTCCTATCTGTTTTACGTCCTTTCCCTGTCTATGTCCTCTGCGTATCTCCTTAATTTCCAGGTCTATAGGTTTGATGCCTGCCAGTACCAGTGTCGCGTCCGTCGAAGTAGTGCGGAATGCGCTGCAGACTCGTATTGAGAGCTTCTTTTGGACTTTGAAAAGCATGTTCCCGGTGAGGTATGGCGGGGAGTTTTTCTTCTCAGGGCGTCTATGATTCCTGGCCACGGTGCCGAATTGAACGCATTCTTGACATCAAGTGTGACCATTAAATAGAGCTTCCTGTTCTACGGAGCCAATCTTTTCGCATTTTTCGCCTCCTGTAGTACACGCATAATAGCATCAGTTGTAGAGTATCCTTTCCGAAACCCAAATTGGTTCTTGGCGAGACCTACGTTTCTGCCTATCATATCAGCTATCCTGCCTTTCAGGGGATGATCTAGCATTTTGCCCATGACATCGAGGAGACAGAGCGGTCTGTAAAAGGGTTTTCGCTGGCCCTGTTTTGGTGGTTTCTCTATATGTTTTCACGGATGGTGGAAAATGTATAAATAATATTTCGGGTGTCAATCCGTTCGTCTTGAACTTCTTCATCTTTACGACATTTCGCCAGAATTGCATCTGGCATTATCAAGTGTTGCTCGCTCTGCTTCTGGGCTCGAACTGATACTGGGATCCGTGTGCGTCTATAAGCGTCTAGGTGCACCGAAATGGATTTGACGATTTCATTATTCTTGACTTATTGCGACACCTCGCATGGACATGCGTTATGCGTGTAAAGTTTTTGGCACGCAAGGCTTCCATTTTTTGGTCAATTGCTTTCAGAGCCTGGTGGTCTAGTGGTTAGACGGCTGTGCTTGTTATGCCGACAGATGCTTTTACTTTTTTTTAAGGCTATGTTTGTTCCTTTTTTAAATATGGGTTAGTTTGGGTTAGTTCTGTTTGGTTGCGCCCCGAAGCGATCAAAGCGGGCGGAGAGCCATGCGTGAAGTGACAGAATCTTCAACATTTCATTGGAATCATGTGATATAAATGCGTGAAGTGTCGCAATATGTCAATGAATAATGAAATCATGAAATCCATTCCGGTGTACCCAGACTCTTGTTGTGCTTCTGCTTTTAAGTAGCGTCTGGGGCACCTGCTAGCTTTTTGGTGCGAAAGGTGCGGACATGCGTAATGGCCGAATGTGGCGGAATTATCCATGTATTTACGATCTAGCAAAATGCTTTCATCGCCTCAGTGGTGTAGTAGTTAGACGTTCTGCTTGTCATTTGTACGCTGCGGGTTCGTTTCACGTCGATGGCAAAGCATGTTTTGTTTACGTTTTTAAGGTTACAACGCATATTCCGAATTTTTAAATTTTTCTTACGAATGCCAATTTTACAATTTCATCTAAAACCAATAATTACGTGGTTCAAACAAAACGTGATGAAACCCCGAAAATGTCGACCAAGGGAAGGTAAAAGCAATAACAGGTTTTATTTAATTTTAACTAGGCTTTAACTAGGATCAAAAGAACGGGACATATGAGGGTTTGGTCGATAAATTCTTTGATGGGCGGCGGCCTCCAGTTCGTTGTTAATTAAATTTTTGAGGTCTGGACCGAAATCTGAAACACAGCCGTACGAACAACGCCAACGTGCTGTTATCTGTGTTTTGCCGTTTGGGTATTCGGTTAATTATTCCTGTGGCAAGAAGAAGAGATCTACGCAGTGTCTGTATTTATTTGGATTAAAAATATATATGGGATGTCCCAAATTAAGTGCAATGTAGTGTAACTTACGATAAAAATTAAGGGAGATATATATCCCTTTAAACAGAGGACTCTGAAGACGTTTTTTTTAAAGTATTTTGAAACCATTTAAGAAAAAAAAATCAAACTTGAATACTGTGATAAATTTTATTCGACGGATCCAATTGTGAACTGACAAGTAAATACAATGAACGGAGGACGTTCCATAATTTCAGATTTTTCTTTGTTGAAATATGAAGGAGAAGATGGTAAGCAGCTTAAAGTGAGTGCAAATTAGCACGGGGTGAAGGGTATGATGAAAAATGCAAACAAACAAAAACCAACTGGATTATGAAAAATCATGTTTCTAAAGGTGTTGGATTTGAATTTTGCAAACGGTTTGTCTGTCATCATTCTGCCCGAAATAAAACAATGGATATTCTTTGCAACTGCTTGGCAAGCATTACCATTAAGCGCTTGAAGAAGCACATGCCAAGAAAAATCTGTTCTCTTGAGAGATAGATTAAATATGCGCATTGAGATAAATTTTCGCCACTTACACCACCGGCTTACAAGTGGCTCAAGCATACAATTTGCTGTGCTGTACTGGAAAAACGAAATTCATATTTTTTTCGTATTGTTAGTTAGGAATGACACCCGCCTCGGCAAAAACTTTCAAATGCCCAGTTAAATTCGAAAGACGCCCAAGTGAATTATTTGAATAAAAAGTAGATATTGGAAAATTATGGAGACAGATATAACTAGCGCATTTCAAATATTAAAAAGAAAGCAAGCTGATTCCTGATTTTAGTACTTTGGACGGGTATCCCACAAGAACTGCATTCCTTCGAGCTGCACCTCTTGAGTTGGGTTTGAGGATTAGAATATCGGTAGAACAATCAGAGTCACGTTCCTGTGGACTGCAGCAATGGTTACAACGGACTGATGCATGGTCCGCTTGACTATTTATATAAGAGAATCTGCTGACCTTTGTAACTTTAGGGTTCATAATTTCGTTGTTTATGATTGAATGTTTATATAATATATTCCAAATTTAGGATAATTAATCAGTAGTGTTAAATGTTGAACTTTCTGATGCTAAAAATCTTAAGTTTGCAAGAGTGAGGTCAAAGCTTGATACTCTCACTAATAAAAAAATCAATTCTAACTTGCAGAGATTCAATTTCACCTCTAAGAATTCTCAAATTTTAAATTTCATGAGAGAATCAAGAATTTGTCCGACACAGTTTTTGACACAGATGAGCTTGAGCTTTTAAACTTAGGGCTTAAACACTGTTTGAGACCTTCACTGTCCGAGGGTGATGTTTTGCAGTTCGCAGTTGAGCTTGATGTTATGGTTGAACAAATCTCCAATGATTCTTCCATCAAAAAAAGAATTTGTAATGACTGTTATAACATCTTGTATAACACAAAGAAAAATTTATCAAAATTCAACACTCGTTCTTCTAATTTCTATTTTAAAGCTTTGAAAAAGCTCAAATTAAAAGTCAAAAATGAAGATTTAATTGTTTCTAAGGCAGATAAAGGCAAGTGCTTAGTCATTCTCAAAAAGACGGACTACATTTCTAAAGTTGATACATTCTTGGTCGATAATAAATTTTCTCAATTACCTAACAACCCTTTTAATAGTTTTATAAGGAAAGTCACCAGGCTCATCAAGCATTTCAAACCGTTTTTCGAAGAAAATGATGTTAAGAAAAATCTTATTTCTAGCAATCGCACAATACCTAGGTTGTATGGCCCTAAGATCCATAAAATAGATACACCAATTAGACCTGTGATAAGTTTTACTTACACACCTGTCTATTACCTAGCTCAATTTACATATAACTTGATTAAGGATATCACTAAGTTTACTCCTACATATTCGGTAAGTCATTCCATTTCTTTAATCAATAAACTAAAGAATTTACAACTTCCGCACAATTACATTATGGTTTCTTTCAATGTGTCTAACACGAGGGTGCAATCACTCGATAAAAAAGTGTACACATGATTACAAGCGGTATGGACTGCATCGAACTGCAACGGATTGCGCTGGATTGCAGCGAACTGCAAGTTATTGCATTAACTTCACCGGACTGCGCCGATCTGCAAAGGCCTGCGTTGAACTGCAGCTGACTGCGAACGGATTGCGCGGGACTGCATCGAACTGCAATGCATTGCGCTGGATTGCAGAGAACTGCAAGTTATCGCATTAACTTAATCGAACTTCGCCGGTCTGTATCGGACTGCGTTGAACTGCAGCTGACTGCACAATTTTTTTGAAGCTCATTCCATTTTTTTGTTTTTACCCGTTTTGCTCGTGAGAGTATAATTACCTACCTATCTATCTATAAGAACTGAACCTAGACAAGTTTAATAACGACACAGTTCGTTTAATTTAGTTGTTGGGACGAATACGAGGACGAATACCTATCTATGTATGTGTTGGCAGCGTCTCAGATGATAGCAATTTGCAAGAAAAAGCAAAAAATTTCATTGCTTGTAATTTTATTGTGTTCTCTGGATTCCGCATTTAAAAATATTTTATTTAGGCTCATATTTACGTGCACACATTGGATTAGGTAGAATATTTGCCTAGATACAAAATGTGCCAGCGATGAAAACCGGACCGTTTTAGCACGCATTTATTGATTCAGTTCATGCAATTCAGATCCTAGATACCATCAAACAATTGTCACCGTCAGATATGTTTTCGTGCAATTAAACTGGACCGTCCGTGATGAAGAAAAAAAACAACTCAGTGATGTTTGAAATGCTAAATATTTCAAAGTTTGAAATTGAATACAAAATATTTAACAAACCTAGAACTACATTTCGTTTAGAAAAACCACAAGCAGTACATAATATATCTATAAAACTTAAAAGTAACAGAACCATTAACGAAAACAAAATTCTGTTCATACAAAGGAAACGCAACATAACTATTAAAATCGAGCTTATAATACACTAATGAGCAATGAAATCGGCCTACCTAAAATATGCCACATTTTCAAGTTTGGTTTTCTGGCGAACCGCTAGTCGGATTTTGATAATATATATTTGTTTTTAATTAAAGCTGATTGATTTGACAATAATCGCTAGTGTAGACATTTTTGTTGAAATATAGGGTCTAAGAACCCATCTATGTTCTTTGCTGAAAATTTTCAACACTCTGTGATATGAAGGGCGCTGCAACCGCAGGTGTCGAATAGTAGGTATCTTATTGTAGCTCCATTTTTTCTGATCAATTTGGTTTTTCCTTATGCCAATATCTTTATTATTAACGGAGATATCCTCGAATTAAAGGAATTCTGTCGGAGGAAGCGTCTTCAAGAATTTGTAGAACCGTGTATATCGAAGATGCACTAACCGCAAAATTCAAATGAGATCATATTCCAGATAACTAACCTGTTGCACTTCCATTCAACGATCCCATGCAACTTGAACTGATGGGTCCATTTTCTTTCAATACGTCACCTTATTTTCTTTACACCATGAAAATTTTACACAAACGTTTGAAACGACGCACTCATTTTAAATTTAAAAAAATAATAATAATGAAAATAGCGATACGAACAAACAAATAAAATGATCATTAACCACGAGACTACAATCCGACTGCTACAAATTCTGGAAGACGCTTCCTCCGACAGGATTCCTTTAAATCGAGGATATCTCCGTTAATAATAAAGATAAGTAAAACACCAAATTGATCAGAAACAATCGGGCTACAACAAGGTGCTACCCGACACCTGTAGTTGTAGCGCCCTCACACCACAGATAGTTTAAAAGTTTCAGCAAGAAACATCGATGGGTTCTTAAACTCTGTATATGATCAATTTTCAATTTGAGCAAAAATGTCTACACTAGAGATTAATGACGAATAATAAGCTATAAATTAAAAAAAAAAGATCATCAAATTCCGATTAGCTGTTCGCGAGAAAACTAAATTTGAAATTGTAGGACATTTTAGGTGGGAAGATTTCATTGCTCGTATTATTAGGGAACTGGTAACTGACTCACACAAAAATAAACAAGTAGCAAAGTAAAGTAAGGTATCATTTCTTCGAGCATTTCGTCCCCAAGCTCTTCTTGATATCCCTCGAGATATCCTCAATTTCTTGCAGAGAGCAAGACAAGACTAAGTTCTTGGCAACATATGTTGGACGTGGTATGGTGCAAATATACTATTCAGTGTCGTAGAATCCATTCACATCCATGTTGATGTTTCTCAATTGTTTGCTTTTGTACAGTTGAAACCAATCACAGAGGCAACCTATTTCTTTCTTATTAGTACAGGTAGGAGGGGGTCTGATCAGTGCATTCGCCTTTGACTAATCTTGATTGCGCCATGAAGATCCTGACATATAGCTGAAGGCTAATACTCCAAAAACAACCGAATTGTCCTCCGAGAAAAATGCACACCAATCTTCTAATGAAACTTACTCTTCTCAACGTGAATCTTCTAATGAAACTTCCTCTTAACTTAAACAGAAACCTTTAGCACTGGATGGACCTTTGTTGCAATGGACAATCTCACCCGCCTGAGCTCTTTGGAGCCTGTCACTGCTGACAGAGGTGTCGCCGTCCATTAGGAACCAACAGTAAGAACGTTTTCTAGCAATACGAGTAATCTCATTGCCATCCAAAACTTTCACAAATGGACTGTCACGAGCTAGCGAGACATTGTCATACGTCATACGTACAAATCCAGTAGACAGGACTACAAGGTCTTCCATAACATCGTTTTCTTCTTCGCCATTATTTCGAGTTCAAGTCTGGTTTCGTTGGTTGCATCACGATGGGATGAATGGGATGAATCTTCGGAAGCATCAAGTTCTGTTGAAATTTGATATTCATCAGTGAGCATGTCATCATCATCTTGTGAAATTTCATGTGTTTCGTTGGGCGTTGCTCATGGTAAAGATGAAGATGGACATTTATCATTTCTCTGTGCTGTTCCAAATTAAACACATATTTTTAACGCAGACTCGTAAGCTTCTTGTACGATCCGTTCAATCGCATTGTCTTCTGGCATAACGTGTATTATATTTGGTTGCTCTGTTTATTGTCTATACATTTTCTGCATTTTGGGGAAATTCACTGTTTCCTTCAAGTTTTCAAAACTTTCTCCAATAAAATCAAACTAAATACCTACCAGGAAAGATTATGCACACAGGGAAACACACACACTCGCACACACAGACACAATTTCTTTTTGCTGAAAATGTGTTTCCTCGACATTCTAGATTATTTAGTCGTTTAAGCCAAACAAAAATTCAAATTTTTGCACCTTCACATCACTTCTTTATCACTTTACGATGACAAACAATTTGTCAGTTGGAACAAACCTATATTATCTAATTTAAATACTGATAAAAAAGTTATACAAAATCATTAATCTTCGCATCGAACTAACCACGTATAAGCAGAGAAGCCAACCAAACATCCAAAATCCAAGTACTTTGCCACCGCACCACCCGGTGGCCCGGCCACAGTTTATACCGTAACCGAATCAGTTAAACAACTCTCCACGTGCTGTGAAGCCAGGCGCTTCAACCAATAAGAGAACTGGGAGTTCTTATCTTGCGCCTGCGCTCAATGAGTGAACGATGCCTTTATAAATAAACCATCAGTTTGGCATATATGTATGTCTCTTTTCAATAAGATACCGCCTGTAAGGAGAAAGAGATAGAGATAGTGTTGGCGAGAATTAACCGTAAAACGAGTCACGCAACAGGCTTGTATTGTGCTTATGTTCAGATGAGACCTCGATTATTGATTTTCTGCGCGGCGACAGGAAAAGTTTGTTGATTGAAAAGGAACCCAAAATCGAAAACTACCATCTTGTTTGTTCGAGAGTCGGCTTTGTTTGAAGCGCTTTTTGTGGACGGCTTTCGCGAAGTTTGTGTATTAGATCCCTAGTTCGGCTCTGTCCACAGCCCAGCTGGCCTTATAATTCTGACGTTTCCAACTAATAATGCGCATGCTCGAAATATGAGAATCGCATGAAAAAAATAGAATTTGGCTTCACTAACATCAAAGGTGCCGGCTCAGAGTTGTATATCTGATTCGGTTACGGTATAAACTGTGGCCCCCATGGAGGAAGCGATCGTCAAATATCATTTAAATCAAAAACAAGTCCCCATCCCAAATAAATTCCAATCCAATCAAAGACCGAGCGCGTCTACGGAACTCTCTGACGATTCAAACTAACCCTTGCTTCGAATTCCGTGTATTTTAGTATATCTATTTGTGTATAATCTTTGCTACCAGCAACGGTGAGGATTCGCTCGTAGACTTGTGTACCTACAAGTGTAGATCAAAGTATAGAAGCTTAAATTTGCGAAGCACTTTTCATCAATTCGGTCATCACCCATGTTGACAGATTCTTTAATCACTACGAGTAGTCCGATCGACAAATGACTGGCTACCTTAACAAAATTACGTAATTCTTCGTAACTATTCGGAAAAGCTGTCGACTGAGTCGGAATTTTACATGTACACATATGATTTCAGAAGAGAATACACCTGATTGCACTGAATTGTGGGCGAACTGCACTGAACTGTGGGCGAACTGCACCGGATTGCATGGAACTGAAGAAGACTCCGTTGAACTGCTCCGGATTTCTGTGGAATATAGCGGATTGCGAAAAGCGCTCGGATTGCAGGCGGCCTGCTTCCGGATTTCATAGACCATGTATACATATGATTCGGATTGCACCGAACTGTGGGCGAACTGCGCCGGATTGCATGGAACTCAAGAAGACTGCATTGGACTGCGCCGGATTTCTGTTGAATACAGCGGATTGCGAAAAGCGCGGGGATTGCAGGCGGACTGTATCCGGATTTTATAGACCATGTATACACATGATTAGGATTGCACCGAACTGTGGGCGAACTGCGCCGGATTTCATTGAACTGCAGAAGACTGCGTTGGACTGCGCCGGATTTCTTTGGAATACAGCGAATTGCGAAAAGCGCGGCGGATTGCAGGCGGACTGCGTCCGGATTTCATAAACCATGTACACATGATTTCAGGAGTGATTGCCCTAACCTATTTACTACAGTATCAAAAACAGAGGCAGTACAACTTGTCGGTGATCTTCTTACTGCATGTAATGTTAACGATCAACAGAAAATTAATTTATTGTCGCTTCTAAACCTTTGTTTGCCTCAAGACTTTTTTCAATTCAATAACAAATATTATAAACAACCTGATGGCTTGGCAATGGGCAGCTGTCTTTCTCCTTTTTTAGCAGACGTTTTATGAACCATTTGGAAAACAGTCATATAGTCACTCCCATAAATCGAGAGATCCGACATTGGTTCCGTTATGTGGATGGTTGTCTTTGCTTCCTTGATTGCGATGCACAAGGGGCCGGCGCTCTTCTAGACAAGCTAAATATGATCCATCCGAACATCAATTTTACAATCGAACTCGAATATAAGAATAAACTTAATTTTTTGGACATCACTGTTCATAGAGCGATGGACAGTTTTGAGTTTTCGATCTATTGGAAACCTACTCAAACGGACCACACTATATCTTACTTGTCTCACCACCTGTGGCAACACAAGATGGCAGCTTTCCATTGCTTTGTCAATAGGTTATTTAATATACCTGGTCGGGATAAACAAGTGATTTTCTATTGCTTACAACTATAAAGGAGAGAGTGGTATCTTAATTGTTAATTAACCACTTTGAATAAACTGTAGTAGGTACCATAAGGTGATGGGGTTATATCTATAGGATGAACTGAAATATGTATTCGGTTTGATTTAATTTAATAATGCAGGTGTAAATTGCATTTGAATATTTTAGATATAAATAAACAGCGTTTTCTATGTTAAATAGAAATTATATATGTACAATTCTTAGACTAATAATTCCAATCATTAGTTCATTCAAGCATACAACTAATGTACAAGAGGTTTCTTAATTATCTAGTAAAAAGTCTTGATTAGTTAATTTGAAATGAGTTTTCTGTCTTTAATTAATTTAGTACATTTAGTTTTCTTCAACTTAACAACGTTCACACATCGTACCTTTGAACTTTGACTGCTTTACCTTTATCTTCAACGGGGAGAGATTTTACTTCCTTCCACCTTAGCTTTTGTTTACCTTGAAATTGATTGCCTTTGGCTCCACAAATAATTACGCTTATTTTGAATTGGTATAGAGCCTCTTCGGCTCTGGCTCCAGGTTGTAAACTGCACAAGTGCTAGTTTAGTGACCCTAATGAATTACCTAAATATCTTCTGCCTATCGAAACGTAGAAGATATTTAGGTAATTCATTAGGGTCACT